>JAPMOR010061227.1:169489-187804 GCA_026543865.1 Argiope aurantia | reverse complement strand
ATAAAGTCAGTCCCGTTTTATTTGTATCCTGTATACGCAATCTCAAACACTAAGTATTTCTTACTTTTTTTTCAAACATTCTATGAATCCATGTTTAATATAATTATCAATACACATAATTATAACTTAAGTACTATTTGTATTGTATATAATTTGACATATTTTCTATAATTCGTATGATGAAAAAATTGCTCAAAACACTTTCCATTGAAAACTGTCGAATCTGGAGCCACCATATTTTGCCCAAAATTATTTTGTGATGGTACATGCTTACAAAATAAGATCGAAATGTCAATTTTTTTCTTTTCAATAATTTCGAAATATGTTATTACAGAAAAAAATATTTTTACACCATTTTCAAATTTAAAATATAGGGTTATTACTGATATTTCATCGTGTATATGATATTGAGAATTTTTATTTCCAAATAAATTTTCTATAATTTTAATAACTTTTTCCAATCATTTTTTAAATATATTTCTCAAAAATAATTTTTACTTTTTTTTTATGCACACACGCATTGTGACAATGCAAAATACTATTTTTTTGGTTTACATGCTATCGTTTTTATGCAAATAATAATAATAATAATAATATTTCACTAAACCATAATTGATTTTTTAAGCCATAAATTTATCTCAGATACGTTTTTTTTATGTAGATGTTCGAATAAGTTTTGAAAATAGTTTATTGAGATTGTTTGAAAATAAAACTTCACGGCGCATATTTTAAAAAGCATTTCTTTTGTGTTATTTGATTTTTGTGGCAACAATAACAGAAAAGAAATAAAAACTTAATGAGAAAAAAAATCGTTAGCAAAATATATATTTTAATTTTTCTTTTTTCCGACAACTAGACGTTTTAATTAAGGGCCTACTACTTACAAATTTTGTCCAAAAACTTCTTTAGCGGAACGTGATTTTTATAACTTTCTACGTTGTTTTTATTTATGTAATTTGAAAAGTAAGTTACAAAAAACGAATGCAGTTTTCATTAGAGAACTCACAATCTGGAAGCTCTGAGTCCAAAGTTTGCCATATAGAGCATTGTTTCCTGTGCCTCATATACCATGCAGTATACATAATTTATGTTCGCCTAATTATATCTTACGTTATCGTGTCGAAAACAATGTTAATGCAGTGGGACGTATTTAGTTTTATCACTACAGATAGAAATATCAGAAATACACCTAAATAATAAGGTGAAAAAAGATAAAAAAAAGGATAATCTTTTTTAATTAAGATGCTGCGATGGCCAAGTGGTAAGGTTCTGACCTCAGAGCCTAAGGACACAAGGTTCAAAATCCTAGTCCACTAATGATCCCTAGTGTATGCGATTTGGTACCAAATCTGACGTTGTGGACCAAACGTCCTCCCTTTGGTGTGGCGCTGAAGTTTAGACAGGGAGAGCACCGTCGTTGTCAACTGAGTATGGTTTCCAAATGACGAGGTAATTTCCAAAATAGCCTTAATATTGCTTTCAAACAGGACTCTAATACAACTAAACCCAAAAACATTTATAGTTAAAAAATGCTTCTTGATATTTTGCATAAACTAACGGAAGCGGCCTCCTAAACACTCTCTCGCATCCCAGACAATGCCTTGCATGGCATTGGTGTACAATAGTTACAAAATATTAAACATTGATGCGCATTCACCATTTTTACAGAATCTATCGTGTAACCCTTTGTGAGTTTTTTCGCTAATAATTATTGGTATACGGCTAATAGTATCTGAAAATCGAGTTTGTAATTTAAACACGTTTTTCTCAACCGAGAGAGCAAAGGTTTAACAGAAAACTGCACTAGTAGTCACAAAATCCCATACAATATTTGACGTATTTAAGTTAAGGTTTTTTTAATTATTTATTTTACATGTTACTCAAAGTACAGATCGGCAGACACCTTATTGAATTTAGCACATAATTTGATGAGTGGTTTGCACTAAAGATCTTAAATACCGAATGCATTGTTTACCGAATTTTATCTATCTAGCTCTCTTCGTATTGTAGTTATTGCGTTAAATTATAAATAATCAAACAGCTTTGGAAGATAGACTTTCTCTGCCCAAATTTGATTCTTTCTTTGCTCAAGTTTTGTTTGAAATTTACGAATCTGCTATAAAACCCGTATACCAATTTTCAACTCCCGGCGACCTGTCATAGGGGTAGCGCGTCTTTCCCGTGAACTGGGCATCCCAGATTCGAGTCCTGGTTCGGTCAGTGTTGTTCTTTACCCTCTATTCTATCTGTGAGGTGTATGAAACAGCCCCCTTGTAAAAAGGAGTTGTGCAAGCGAATGTGTGTACCATCTGCATACGAGCTAGAAGTCAGACTTCTACCCTCGGGTGCTCAGGGTCTTTGCTCCCAGAAGCTACTGCACGCTCGGATTAAATCACTGACAGTTCGGCAGCCGCCTTGTAAAGTGCCATAAGTAAAAACAGTAACAACAACAAATTTTCAATCGCTTAGACCAAAACCTTTTTTAGTTTTCTTTATCACAGACAGACAGACGGACGTTTTCCAAAATCGTTTTTTGCATTCGTGGAGGTCAAAAACTTGGAGATACGGCAAAATCGTGAATTCGAATTTTTGATGATTACAATACTTTCTCTATACAGTTCAAACATGTTTTAATGCGGTAGATAGTGATCACATAAAATAAATTGCACAGAAATATTCTGAAAAATATATACTATATTATTATTTATAAATAGCTATAACATTTAAGTCTTTATATTATACTAAAGAAAAAAAATTATGCTGAGATGGAGAACCGCATTAAAATATCTTACTTAGAATATCTACCGAAGATTTATGAAACAATGAGAGAGTACTTTCCAAATAAAATGAATAATTAAATTACACACTGAACAATTTTTAAAAAAAATTAATTTCACCTATTAAACGTGGAGGAATTTTCAAAATATACATAATTCAATACTACACAAAATTCAAATCTTATTATGATGAACACGTTCAAAATCACTTTCATCGCTTGATAAAATTAGAATTGATTTATTTTTGGAATACATTATTTATTTTATTACGGAATATTGGAATTAGTTGACGTGATGCGTGCATACATTGTATAAGTATACTTATATACACTCATAAAAAAGCATTCCAACGGTATTATAAAGCAAACTTCGTTAGATTACATTAACCACATTAAAAGAAATCGCACAAAAAAGGACCCCACTGAAACATGTTTGACTGTACTTTCTATATGATAAAGTAAAACTTGATCCAGTCAAGAATTCATTATCAGCAAAATTCCTAACTTTTATCTAAAAACAGAATTCTTAAAACAAAGTATTTGTTTTTACTCTATAATAAAATCAATAAACAGTAAAATTGTAATTATTGCACTTGGAATGCGGAATTAAAATCTATTACATACAAAATTACCTGCTTTGATTTTGAAATTTTTTTAATGAACTAGATTATACAATATCTATAATGTGAATTGTCTACAGGAATTAAACTAGCAAGCATTAAAAACGTATCTACTGTAGTTAAACTATTCAGGTCATTGTATTTGATTGTTTGAAAGAATGGCTAACTATTACAAAAGAGCCATTATTTAAATAAATATATATATATCGTTTTAGTATACCATTTCTGTTGTGATTTGATGTACCTCATCAAACAAAAACTGTATTCTCAGGTTTTCATTTGGATGCCCCGCCGAAAAACCGTTAATGATTTTAATCATTCTAAAAAAGAGAGAGAGAGAAGGAAAAAAAAAATCTTTCAACATTTCCTCACAAAAGATTATCATTTAGATTCCTGCATCAAGAAAGATTTGTATCAAAGTTGAATCTAAAATCCATTTATTTGTCGGAAATGCATTACGGAAATATCATTAGAGAGCAAAAAACATTCCATTCGTTCTTTTGACTAACGGTATTGAATTTTTTTTTAGATTCATTAAAGAGTTAGGTAAGAACGGAATAGTTTTTTCACCGTGTTTCACCTTTAGTTACATCTGTAAGAAATTGTGGAATCGGGAAAAAGTATTCTGTAAACAATTATCAATATATTTGTTTAATTGGATCTTCAGGAAGTTCATCTAAAAAGTCGTTTGCTATATTCTATGCTTGCATTGGATTTTAAACATAATAAATTTAAAGCTATTGAAAAAAAAATATTAATGGCTAAAGGAAAAAAAAGTTTTTTTCCCCCAATACTTGTGTTTTTTGGATGAATTATCCAAGTAGAAGACTCATTAGAATTTTGGTGAACGATTAAATGAAGCTATAAAAATAATAGCCATTTAGTGCTTTTTTTAAATGTTTCTGCAAATAATTATATGCTCTTTTAGAAAGAATTGAAAAAAATTCAAACGAAAATTAATTGTATGATATTTTATATCATTATATAAAGTCGTTTGGTTCTAAATACTTATTTTAAATACAGTTTTTAATTAATTAAAACCTAAAGATAAATTTTTAAGAATCCATTTCAAAAAAGATTTTTCTTAAATTAATGAATTCTTAGTTGAGCAGTGGATTTATGCCATAATTGAGAAAATAAAAGGAAATTTCAATTACAAAATGTTTTGATGCTACAGTGTAACACTGCACGCTTTTAGTAAACAACGCGAATTAAATTGTGACTTAAAAGAACATATCAATAGTTTTTCGAAATAAAATGCAATTCACTATTCAAATTTCAATGATAAAGAGTCTATTAACCTTAAATAATTGAGCGTTGAGGAGATTTAAAATCACATTAGAAAATTTATTAAAATATTTTTTCAATAATTGACTTGTATAGTTACAAATTTTACAAACGTTTTGAAATTATCAATCATTTAGGAGCTGTTTCAAATTTATTATAATCTCATGCAATTTTTAAAACATCTCAAAATAATAGTGAATTTTTAAATATATTTTTATTCTTCTTCTTATTTGCAGGCTTTAGATATTAGTAGTTTCTTTGTAAGTTGCCATTTCCTTTAAGATAATGGAACGATGTCATTATGTATCTTAACTAATACTTCACAACTTTATATACAGAAATAAAATAAAAAATTGAGCTTTATTTTTTTATGGATTCTTCAGCTTAAAATGCAATAATTATTCAACTTAAGTATTGCTGATCGCAAATCAAATCATAGCTTCTGGTTTGATTTCAACTTCAGCTGAGTTCTCCATTTTTTCGTGAAAGGTATTGACTTTTTTTCTTCCTTCTTGTAACCATTTTTTTTTTCATATCTTAAAACTAATAAATAAAAAAAGAACAGTGCAGTAATCAGGTTAAATAAAATAAGAGCAATTCCTAAATGTGATTTATATTTAATATAAAAACGATTAAAAAGGAATGATGAGCTATTCGATAACAAAAAGCTCATATTTTAAACAAACATCTATCAATTTTAAAACGGTTAAAGCAACTATTTCTGTGGCATAACTATAAAGAAATGTTTTAAAGACTCATAAATGTAATTAAACGTGATAATAGCGAATTGATTTCTATTGAAGAAAGGACGAAACAGGATGTCGAACCAGAATGACGAAATAAAAAAAAAATCATCCAGATATCGTTTTAAATAAACAGAATGTTGTTTTAAATAAAAAGAACTGTTCTGTGCTATAAAAATGACTCCTATATAAGTTTTGACACCTCGCTTCGGGAAATTGTGTAAAAACAATCTTTTTTATATATAAAAAACTGCATTTAAAATTATTATAAAAAAGAAAATTTTCCTATATATTGCCCCGTTAGATTCTTTTATTTTATTTTATAATAAGATGTGTTTTAAATCCCTTGTGATAATATGATTGTATCAAATAAAAATTACTTTTAGATGTACTTGCTTTCATAAATTTCTTTTTCCCTACGGTTTATGTTCAAATCTCATGTAACTAAGTAAAAAGTCAAGATTTGTAATTTCAAACAGAGAATTATTTTGGAAATGTAACTATGTTTATTTTTACTTAGAAAGAAGGAAAAGGTAATATACGCGTATTAATTTTTTAGTGTTGTTTCAAGAGTTATCTGTGAAATGTTACATACATATAATATTTGGAAAGAATGTTCTTAATTCTTTTCATGCGATCAGATAGAAAAAAGAATTATGTGAGTAAAGAAGAAAGAAACTCGGAATATTTTTGTCTGAGTCGGTGTAGTTAATAAATATATTGTTCACTAATGTATTTTTAAAAATGGTTCTAAATTAGTTAATTTCTGTAATTTTATCTCCATCAATTAAGTTTAAAATATAAAATGATATAATTCTACAATTTCGTTCTTTTTTCCTTACCAATTTTATAAAAGTAAATTTTTACTGCATTTATATGAAACTGTTATTTGGTAATTTATTAAAAAAAATTATAAAACATCTTTCCAGTCAAAAATGTGAAATTCTTATTTCAAACATATAGGAGATAGAATCGGATCAAGTTAATTTATTTTCTGTTTTATAAATTATTTATTTCCATTATTTATCATTTTAACTGTCTTCATTTTCGAAGATTCTATTTCCCGAATCATTTCCTTTTTTTTCTTTAGTAAATTTTAAGACTAATATCGTTTAGCATCTGGAAAATTCTGCAAAGCAATTACGAATTTTGAAGCGATAACTTAAATAAAGTTGAATCATAATTAGTTTGAAGTATTTTCTTCCTTCAAACTTTTACAAAATGTAAAAGGTTTCAAGGAGACTATGATGCGATAAAAAAAGGGCACTAAGCCTTCACATTAAATACTTTTAAAGGTAATTGCATAAGAGTTGCATTAAAAGGAATTATTTGTTACTTGGTGCTTTTTTATAGCCCTCTCCTAACGTTTCCCATATAAAGACGTAGCCGTATTTCAGGTCGTATTTAGAGAACACTGAAACCTCATCTAATGACATACTTAAAAGCGATACCAGTGCAAGAGAAAATTGCTATAGCTTATGAGCGGTTATTTGGCTGCATCGTCGCCGTTAAGCGAGCCATCATTAAGCTATGGCAAATGAGATCACAGAACAGAGAGTGCAGTAGAGAAAATAATGAAATATGGCTATCTTTTGCAGAAAAAATTTAAAATGTGTTGAAATGAGAATTTTTGCTGAATAAAGAAGCCCTTACAGCAAAAAGCTGTAATAATATAACGGAATAGTTGCGTCATGATTTCGAGTGTAATGTTCTGAAAATATGTATTCATTTTTTTATGATACTCATGACATAAAAGCTGCGCTAATGCTCGAATTCTCAAGAAGTGTCATTTATTTTATTAAAACCTACTTATTACTTAAGAATATTTTGGACTAACATTCTTATAAAACATTTTCGAGTGAATTTTATTACACATTAGAAGTTTGTAAAAATGCAGTACCGAATTCATAGCTTTATTAAGGGTTATTATAAAATAAAGATACATTATTTTGCTTGAAAAAAAATGGTTTAATATGTAGAATTACGGGTAAAGAGTAGAAAAACAAATAATATTACACTACGAAGAAAATCCGATTACTTTTAGATTGCATATCAATAAAATTCAAAAATATTTTTAAAACCTGGATTATGGAACGAAATGTAAAAAGTTCTTCCTTTTTTATGTTTATCGTGACAATATACCATGTTTTTTTTTCTTAACTTTTGCAAAAAATATTAAAAAGCATAAATATTTTACTGCTATTCTGTTTTCATGGTTTTACTATAATGCAATAATAAACACAAAGAAAAACCTATACCTTCAGTACGTTGAAGATTTTGTTCAAACACAAAATGCTAATTTTTGTCCAAAGCAGCATTTTAAAATTGAAAAAAAATATTTTCATGAACATATCTGAAGAATGTACCGAAATACCAAATTTGAAATTTTCAACAGAATGACAACAATTGCATCAAAACACAAACTCACAAACTATGGCTACTCTCAATTATTTTATTTTTAAGCATATTTATTTTTTTCTATCTTTGTAATCTAAAGAATCGTTCTAGCTTTAATTAAAATAAATTAATTAAGTAAAAATACCTGCATATGAAAAGTTCTTTCAAACACGATTCGTATTTACATTGATTGATCTAAAAAGATTATTTTTAAAGATTAATTTTTTTAAAGAGATTATTTTATGTAAAATTTGAATTACAATTCAATCATAATTTTAAAACCTTTCATTGTAAAATGAAGACCATATCCATTATATAACTTTAAAATTCATTAATAACCTTTTAAATTATATCATTTCTTTTTCTGCGTAATTATATATATATTTTTATTTTAATAAACTAAAAAAAATAATACACTTTATAACAATTGTTTTTTATTATAGTTACTGGATTTATATTCACTCGTATAACGATAATATTCAACGCATTTTTTGGGAGCGTATGGGTGTACATATTATCGTTTCTAATTACAAAAGAATATATTTTAAAAATAAAATAGAGATGACGAATTCAGTCTAAAAACATTTTTATAACATAATGATTTAGACTAAAAATTCAAATTCTTAAATAGTTTTTCTCCCAATAGTGGCAACGCATATGAGAATCATTCTAATTGATACATTTTTTTTTAATTTTCAGATTTAAAACACAATTTTGGACCGTACTATATAATTGGTAAGGCTTTGACAAAACTGAGTTTTCCTTAAATAAAATGCATCAAATCGAATCAAACCGTTTGCAAAATTTAAAGCTGTTTCGAATCAAAATTTTTAAAAAAAGTATTTTTAGATGTATTTCAAAATTAAATTAAATAATTAGACCAACGATTGTGTCTCATTATCAAATTTAAGATAATATTAGTAGAAATCTATATATAAACTGATATTAAGTAAATTATTATATTGCTTCAAAAATGTAAATACAAAAAAAAGTAATTTTTTAATGGCAATCTTCGGTTAAAGCGCGAATTCCTAAAATATTTTAAAACTCATAATTTATTATTATTTTAGTGTCAGTAAAGTATTAGATAACCTTTTATTTTTTTCTTCTGCTGGAGGAAATCTCATTTACATAATCATTTAATGTTTCTAAATGAGCAAATTATATCGCTAAAAAGAAATTGTGTACTAAAATAAATAAAATGTTGTCATCTGCCGAAAAAAAACAATAACTCACATTTTAAAATGTAGTTGATATAATATAAAAAAAATCACTTTCAGAAAGAGATGCTTAGCGGTTCCTTAAATAATTTTTTATTAACATATTGAAAAAAATTAGATTATAAATGAAATTTATTATTTTTATCCTAAAATTAAAACATATAATAAATTACAACTTTATTTTTATAAAACAACTAATGATACCAAATGTCTTTCGTTGTTTCAGAATATGATATATAATCGAAAATATAATTGTCGAAAATAGTTTTAAAAGAAACTTGGAAATTAATTACGATAAGATTGATATTATGCATCTTACTATTATATAGCAGAATAATAGTCAGGGACAGTATAATAAATTCTCACAACCATGACGAGAATTTATTGATAAATTATCATTAATCGCGTCATTATATTTATTTCATTTCAGGAAATGCGTTGCTTGTAAAATGAAAAAATAAATCCTTTAGTGGTAAATAATTTTATAAATGACTAGGAAATCACTTCAAAGAAAATGAATCCTTGCGATTTAAATTTCTACTGACTTTGTTATATGAAACGGATAATGAAGAATGAATCTGATATTAGGATATGCTTTTGAATGAAAATAAGTTTTTTAGAACTTACTGATTTAGAAAATAACTTTAATCAGATTTATCACATTATTTAAATCTAAAGAGAAATGTATTGAATGAAATAAAAAGAAGTGTTTGAAAAATGGAGCTGCATTTATTTCAAAACTGTTCTTTTCCAAATAATTATCCACTTATATAGAGATGTCTATGATTATACGCAATTAAGTTTATCAAAACGCTTCTTATGATTTTTATTGTTTATCAGTTAATTTACTTATAAAATTATTTCTTTCGAAGTATTTATTATTAGGATTATCTACTAAAATACTTCTCAGATTTTATAAAAGTATCTATCACATGAAGAGGATGCTCAACTTTCCATCCCATTCCAACCATGTTCTTGGGCATATTAATTCAGTAGGTTTTTGCGTACATTATGGTTGCTGCTTGATGCATTTCAGACCTAGAATCAGTAACCATACTCTGTTTAAGTCAGATCCTTACCTAGTTTTGAATTTTTTTTATAGGAGATCCATTCTTAATATCATTTAGGAATTTCTTTGGTCATTAATTTTATGAATATGTGGAATTTAGGAATATATTAGAAACGGGAGGGGGGGGACTGTATAATAAACTTTGCTCATTACTTGTGGAATGCGTTATAAAAATAATTTTAATAGAAATGAACACACTCAAGATCAACTGAAGATTTTAATACCAATCTAACTGATTGAGAAACTACTTGTATACAGTTGAAGAACCTTCTAGAATTTAAAGGCCCGCAGAAAATTAGGAATTTACATAAATAACAAATTAGAATAATTAACATAAATTTGCATAACTTTGCATAATTAACATAAAGCAAATTGAAATTAATAATCAATTGTTGACAGTTTGCCTCGCTTGTATTCGAACCAGCAACCTTCCGCTCCGCTGTTCAGCCGACTGAGTCAAAAGTGCTTGGTCGGAAGGAACAATTTTCGCTACAATATGCTATACTTTTGAGTCGATAAGATTCCACTATGTCCAGGCAAATGCTAAGCTGTAGTGTTCGTTATCAATTATGTGAAAGTTAATATCATTTATTACGCTCAAGTGAAAAAAATCCATATATTAATCATTCCAAAGTCTGTTGGATATCATTAAAAACTTAATTGCAGAATGTTTTGTATACATAAACAGTTGTATTGTGGCACTTTACAAGCCGGCTAACAATTATCTGTCAGCGATTTAAGCCGAGTAAGCGTCTCTTGTTTTTTCGGTAGCGCCAACTAGGACCAAGAGTGCGACTTTGCTACTTTATACGTCACATTCGCTTGCACAACCCCTTTCTACATGAGGGCACATTCACCCACCTCAGAGATGGAACACAGAAGAACAACCATGCCCGAGCCGGGACTCGAACTCGGGATACACAGAAAACGAGCTATCCGTATGCCAGGAAGTCGGCAGATAAAAAAGTAGAAGCACAATGCAAATAAAAGGAAGAAAACATGCGCACATGAATTTCAGACTGGGCTGATATGCAACCAATAGGTATTCATAATAAACAACCAATAAAAAGTATTGATAAGAGAACCAATTAGAGCTTTATTCAATATTACGTTACAGTTCTGAAACTAAATGGCTTAACATTCGACTGCATTTGCTTTAATAATAAATATTATTATCGCTAATACTTTTATTTGTGACAATAAAGGGTAGATAATTTTATTGCTTATTGTGGAAGATGAGAATAGATGATCCCACAGATCTCATTAACTCATAAATTCTAATAGGAGGGAAGCCCTTTTCAGATTTTCCTTCGAAACATCTCAAAAGACGATCTTGTAGATCTTAGTCACGATTAAAGGTTGATTTGACAAATAATATCCCGTCTGGTAAGCCTGATAAAGAAAAATTTGCACAACCATGCTTCCTTTCTTCTCAAAAATGATTTGGTCATTTATTGCATAGTTGAAATTAAATAAACAGCAAAGTGTACACATCACAAAGACAATTTATTGATGTGGACGTATTTAGAATAACTTATTTTATACAGTATTTGATGATAAGTTGTAATTTTCTTGACTTTTTTTAAATAAAATTATGGATATAAGATTGTAATCAAGTTTTAATAATCCTTGGTGCATAAATGAGGAGATTTATCTAGATTAATTCAGCAAAATAGAAAGAAAAAAAAATGTGAAGAAAATTTGAATGTATCCTTTTAAAATACCTACTACATTTCAGTTTTTCTTTGAACTTATATTTTGATTGAATAACGTGATTTAATGTAAAATGAGTATGTTATATAATCATTATTTTGCAGATGCGTGGCTGAAAAAAAAGACAATTTGAATTATATTTATTTTAAAATTTTGAATCATATTTATTTCACTACGAGGAGGTATTTTATATACAAGTAAGAAAATTGATAAAATGACGTCTCTTCACATTGCAATACAATAGCAAAGTGACAGAAATGTTTCCTTTCGATGATTTTACTAAGAGATTTTGGTAGGGACTTCTTTGTCACGCGCTCTATTTTGGATATGGAATCTTAGGCATCTTTAATAGAATTTTGTAAGCATTACAGATTTTTATTCCTTCCCTAGGAGCATAAGGAAATGAATAGTCCTCAGTTTTCTAAAGCGTCTGTTATAAACAATGAAATAAAAAAAAGTAGAAAATGGAACAGGAAATGGCAGAGCATTTTCGAATGTAGTTAAAATGGGCTAATTTAAAATAAAAATTAGAAAATTAATTAAGATTTAATTTAGATAGATAGACTTATATATATGTATGTGTGTGTGTCAAACGTTTATAAATTTATAAAAGGAATTATATCAATTAATACCTTATTTTTCACTGAAATCTTTATATTAGATGAGAAAAAGGGATATTGGCAAAACAATAATATATTGAATAAATTAATATATTACATATGATATATTCCCAAACCCCTTCACATTTTACTCAATCAGGCTAAGATCACACTTTATCCAAAAGCGGAAATCCATGTATTGATTGCTTTCCATACACTTCAAGCAGAAAAAAGTTTTCCAAGCGCACCAGCTGTGAGCAACCCCTATTCCATCACTCCTTCGAGCCGACCTTTACAGATCCGGCCATCCTGTTGCAGAAGACGTTCAAAGGAATTAATCGAGCAGCCCGGACGCTTCGTAAATGGCGCTGGATCCTCTTGAAGGGCCGTGATCCGGAAAGAATTCCCCCTCTCTAATCCCCGATTGCACCATCTGAAGGAAAGTGGTCGTTTAGTGCATCGTTTTCATCTACCCCGCCGATGAATGGCTGCCTAATTTCGGCCAGAAATAATACAATGGAGCTATTTATAACTAACTGTTGGTCCTGCTTTTCTTGCCTTGTTTGTTAGTGGCTATACCATTGGTTGGATTGATTATGGACATTAATTAGAGAGTGGTTAAAAATGTTTACAAGGGTGGACCAGAGTGAAGCCTAAGAATTTAAAATAAATTAAACTGCACCCATAAAAGTACACGGTTGTAATTCAAGTTCTGTACTTTTTTTGTACAAGTTCTGTTCTGTACATAAATTTTTAATACACAAAGAGAGAGTGCTGTAATTGCCAAACTGTCCGAACTACAGATTTTTGACGAGTCTTAGATTTTAAATCTCCTTAAATCCAAAAAACACAGGCTCCAAATTATGTTTCTCTATCTGTTTGTTAACATGACAGCTCAAAAACTGTAGCAATGCAAGACGGATGAAAAATTAAGTATATGATCTTTAAAGGCAAATTTGAAGATTTTTATCAACTTATGAATGAAATCCATTCATAGGAAGTTTTTCTAACAGAGAGCAAATAAAAGGATAACCACCAAGCACCAAGGGATAGATAATTAAAATTTGGTATACATTTAAGAAATCTAAAATACAAATATTCGGCAATTTAAAACGAAATATGTCAATGGGTATGACCATGGGTTAGGTTGTACATTCTTACACTTATAAAGGCTATAGTTCAAAAATTGAATAGCATGGACAAATAAAATGGCATGTGATTTCATTACTTAAATGTAGTTGTATCAAATTTTTATTGTAATCGGTATATAAAAAGGATCAACATTTATATTCGTTTTCTTTACTATACTATGAAGCACAAAGCGTTCGTGTGCGGGAATTAATATAAAAATTAATTTGCAAATATAAAAATAAAATATTGTGTTCTGGAATGCACATGCGTACAAAATTGCAAAACATTAGGTCATGAGAAAATGAGCAAAAATTAAAAACAATATTCCATTTTTACCAACAGGAAACAAAAAAAAATTAAACAGAATTGCCTAAAAAGAGGTTTAGGTTATCCGTTTAAAACTGATATGTTGAAAAAAGAAACAATACTAACAGTAGAAAATTTATTTTCTTCTGTTGTTAAGCCAAATAACGATAAAGATTTTTTCCAATCTACATATAGTTATACTACTGTTTTATCTAAAATATTAGACCAATGAGACACGCTCCCTTATATCTAACATACTGCGGTATTGTATCATCGTTTTCAGTAGAAATATCTATCAAATTAAACAGTTTCGTTTTAATTATAGTTGGATTATCAACTGATGAAGTTTGACCTTAAGTTGTCTTAAAATAATGAATTATTTTTGAATATATTCGAAGCAATACATTTATTTCACTAAAATTTACAAGTATGATTTTGAATTAATTAGGATTCTAAGTCATATGAAACTCTAAAATTTATTTAGTCGTTACTGACGCATAAACTTATATCAGAAGAAAAATGGTTGTTTGTCTGCCGGCAAGATCATAAAAATATTAACCAGTTAACTGTTTCGACCTCTTCGGAATTTGTGCTTTCAAATTGTCTTAAGCAATATATATAATAATTAATTACAAATATAATAATTGTCATTGAATAAACTCGACATAACGCAAAATGTTGTATGATTTGTATAATCTTCAAAAACAGTTAATCAACATTCCTTAAGGATAATAATTGATTTATTTTGTTCGGATTAAATAAATAAGAGCACAAAATCTCAAAAAGTCTTAAAATAAAGTGTGTTAGTGTTATTGTCAAGTTTGGTTAGAAAAATATATTATATCAGAAATATCGTTTATATCTGAGTCAATTTAGACCTCCATTATCAGCTTTTCTGAAATCTAGCCCAAATATCAGTTGGAAAAAAAATCCAAACGATTTTATTACCTATTATTATTTTTTTACCTATTCTAAAACTGTTTTTCTTATACTTATAAGAGGACCATTAATTCTTTAAAATGTCTTTATTTTAGTAAATATTGTGATTTTTTTTCCCTTTCGTACTAAAAATTCATTTATAAAAGAATATTTTTAATAAAAAACTTGGATTTCAGATAGAAAGCAAGAAAATCGGAAATTCTTTTTTCAATATACAGTAAGAAACTGTCATTAATTAAAAGTAGAAAGCAAAGAAGTGCGGGTTTATTTTCTTTAATTTTGTTTGTGTTGTTTTCTTCTTTTGTTGAGAATATCTGTCTAGAAAGTTTTTCCATTAAAATGATGAATTAAATCATGAGATATCTTTCTGTTCAACTGTACTCATTAATTTTACGTTTTGTTTGCTGCTGTTTAGGAGAAAAGTAATAAAATGCATAGCAAAAAAAGAAAAATTATAATGCGATAATTTTTAATAATGATTTAAAACTCGCAAATTGTTATAAAGAAGAAAATGAAAACTCAATATTTGAGTTCAGAAAGTATAAAGAATAGAAACTGAAGTAATATCTTCTACATTAAAGAAGCGTCATTTTTTATATAAAATCCATCTTTGTTGTATTACAATCACACATATTTTGTAAATTTTCCTGCTAATAAGTCCTGCTAATTAAACGCACAATATTTGAGAAATTATAAAAAATAGAAATTAAAGAAGCCTTTCCTACACAAACAAATTCTCAGCTTGTAAATAAAATCCATCTTTTCCGCATTACATTCGCAAATATTCTGTGAATTTTTACTGTTAATAAGTAGAAAGAATAAACTTGTAATATTGAAATATAGAAGATGCAACAAAATGGGGGAAACTCAAAAAGTCTAACAATTTACTAATATACACACGAAATAAATATGGAAGGATATAATTCGAAACACATAATATTTGACATGCATTTAATGTTATAAGCCATTCAATGATTTTTAAGCTGAATTTCTCACTATAGATTTTTTGAGGGTTTTTTTTTATAACTATTTCAATTTTTTTTTGCATTTTCTAATTTCTAATAGAATTATTCACTATTTTGGACATATAATATGTTAAATTTGATGACATTAATAGTAGGAATGGTAATTAATGACTATATTACTTACCCATTGATTGAAATTGAAGTAATGATTATAATTAAAATTGCGATTTAAAAATTCCATAAATTAATAATTGCTTTTCAGAATCATTTGATATTTGATTTAATATATGTGAGATAATGAGATTTTGTTTGCGGAAAAAAATATTTTTTATAGGAAATTTACTAATAGTAGTGCAGTTAGGACTTTCGAAATTGTAAACAGTATTCAAAATGTTGCCACATACGAATTTTGAAGTCATGGAATGCTGTCATCGAAGGAAAACAATAGAGTGCGAATGAAAGATAAAAATTTAATTTTACAGATCTATTTAAACATGTCAATAGAGACAAACTTCATTGTTGACATGCTGTCAACAATAGAACATGTCAAGAGCGACATTTTTTGAAAATATCATATAAAGTTCTAAAATAAATATCTGCAATTTTCCCAAGAAAGTGACAATATCAATTTCTCTTTTACAAAGTAATTTTGTTCTTTATCAAATAAAACTCCAATGTTCAAGAGCAGTCAGGTAGAATGTCAAGACGTTCTAAACCAGAAATTTTTAATTTCCTGTGTCTTTAAGTTTCAACTGCTATGATAATTTTGTTTTATGAAATAGAGAGGTATATTTTATTGAAAAAAATAATGTGTCTTATGACACATGTTGTCAGAAAATGCAACTGAAACCACTATTCGTGTACATTCTAATCATTTTTTCGAAAAAAAATTCAAATTGTGATTTTATTTCACTTTGCATTATTTATATCATTTTATGCCTAATTTTATAAGTCTGATGAATTTTTCAAATTTATTCTTTCTACATATTTTAGAAACACACATAATGCTACTTCATAAATTAAAACCATAAAAAAGTTGTTTAACATAACTACTTTATTTAAATTCAAATCTGAGACAAATACCAAGAGACACATAAACTGTCTTAAGATAATGAACAATTTAAAACTGAAAATCAAATGCCCTCTTATTGCGAATGCTATCCTATTTAATATTCCTTACTAAACTCTTGTAATTGGTAAACGAGAGTTCGAAAGCGTTGGCTTTCGGAAATTCGGAATGTGCAATAAAAGTCTCAAGTGTTATAGTGGAAGGAAACAAAGCATTCCACGCTAAATTACCGAAGTGTTCTTTCACTTGATTGCTTAAATGCAGTTTCACACAAAGTGCCTCAGATAATTCATTTCTCCCATCCAAACTTAAAGAGTTTTAAATCCAAGGTTAATACCTTCACTTTATTAGAATAATTCGTTCAAGTTTAAATCAGCATTAACTCGACTGATTATCAATGAAGATCTGATCTGTTCCACTTGCATCCTTTACATAACACTTTCTAATCTATAAAGGATATCTGAAGCGAATAAATCTGACACTCGTATATAAGCAATGGCATTTAAATAAATGTCAGACTCATTGTTAAAGGATTCATTAGCAGTCCTGAAGTTAGTTCTCATTTCCAAAGTCGGAACTACTTCAACTACTATCGATAAGATAGAATGTGACATTAATTATCTTCTGTCCTATAACACCAAATTACAGATTATCCTCGATGACGAATGTCATCTCTTTTCCTATGTCCAGAGTGCCATTCGATCAGAGGAAAGATCGATCATTTTGGGACTCTGACAATCTGGCAACCATTAGTCAAATGTAAATTTTGTGACGTATTTCCTGAGCCCAACTGTCGTGAAGGCATAATTAATCGTGCGACACTTCGCAGTGGTGCCATGTCGACATGGCAATCTTCCGAGTTGGGATCGGATATTTGCATAATTGTATTTTCCGGCATTGCGATTTCGGAAGGAGGACGATTTGGCAAGCGTTCGAGCAAACACCGATACTTTGGTTTCCAGGCAACTGCAGGACGTTATTAATCAGTGTGACAAAATATCGGCTTACGGTCAGTGTAATTCTGAAAGACATTGTTCAATGGATTCTATTTTCATGATACATTACTAACATCATGCTTCATAGCTGATCCGTATTATTATCTCATGCAAACGTAGTATAGATTTGGATTAGTTTAATGTTATTAGAATAACATTTCCATAGGATAGATCTCAAAAGTTTTAATCGTTCGCAACACCTTGACTCCAATCCCAAAATCCTTAGGTCACATTTAGTTAACAAATTGTTAATATCTTTTACAAAGTAATGAGTTTTGACCCGAAACGTCGGATTCAGTGCATGCTAGGTACATTACAAGTTGGATATTTTATACAAAAGATGATCAAACCTATCGTTTTCTCTGAAACCCCACTATACCAAGAGTTTGTAACAATGATATAATTTGGAAATAAATATATCTAATAAGGACAACTTCTACCAATAAGCAAAAGTTTAAACGGTAATTATTTAAAATAAATGCTAAT
>JAPMOR010061227.1:124482-169479 GCA_026543865.1 Argiope aurantia | reverse complement strand
AGTAAAAATATGTAAATGAATACATATCCCAAATGAAGTGGTGAACATAAATTAAGCTTAGCAGTAAAATATGTAAATGAATACATATCCCAAATGAAGTGATGAAGATAAATTAAGCTTAGCAGTAAAAATATGTAAATGAATATTTATCCCAAATAAAGTGGTGAACATAAATTTCGTAATAATGCTTAACAGCATTTTTCATAGATTATAAATGTGGTTTTGCATTACCAAATTTCTTATATTTCAGTAGCTACATATGCATTGTAAGACATTTTCTATGTCATCTCGAAACATATGGACATCTATTTGCTTGACACTTTTTAATTATCGATAAAGGGGGCTAATCGAAAAAAAAAATGTAAAAAATTCAGAAAGGTGATCATTAATATTTAATACAGCATTAATATTTTTGCATTAGTAAATAAATAGAAATCTTACAAAAAGCATGTTTACATAAATATGCTACACATTCTCGAAGTTTCTTTTCTATGTGTCACCTCCTGAGAAAACGCAATTTATTCAGGACTTTAAGCAAAATAAGCAAAACCCTGCTGAAGAAAAATAAAAATAACTAATTTTTCTTTCATTTTCTTATCATTCTAAAATTGAAGTACTTAAGAATGCTCTCCTTATCATTCTAACTCCACACCTATTATTGCAGAAAGGAACTTTCGGGAAATAATGTTTATCAGATTCAGTTAGTTCTCTGCTGCAAAGCCTTACTCACTATTTAAATACAAATAAATTTTACTTGATCTTCATCTTCGGGTCCTCTAGTGCAGCGATAAGGCTCACAAAGACTTGAAAACGATATTCGACTGCTACCATTCAAAAGAGAGAAATTCTAAAATTCGGTTAGAAAAGAGAATGGCGAATGGAAAACGATGGCCGGATGCCGCTTCATTTTGGCCATTAGGAAACCGAAAGATGGAAATAGTGTGAAAATCAACAACGTCGCGAGCGGAGCGAAAAATCTTATTCGCTATGGTTTGAAATAAATGATGGGGAAATTCAAAGGATGAAACGTAAGTGATTCATTTTAGATAATGTATTTTTCAGTCTCTGAATAATATTTTCGGCATCATTTTAAAATTCTCTGAATCTTTCATTGTGGGTTATTCTTTGAATTTATTTGCTTTGAAGATACAAGTATTTAAAAAAAAATAAGATTATGTTCTATTTCTTCTATGAAGGATACAGTTTTGGAAAGAATTAATTTGGGATAAGATCAATACTTGCAATTTGTCATGAAAACTTAGAAAAGATAAAAAGCTGGAGTGGTCTTCCCAAAATTTTCTCGTATACTGTAATAAATTAGTCATGCCAGAGAATACCTTACATGTCACTTACGCACTCTAGGAAATATTAACTTTTGGCGTGAATTTAGTATTTTTACTGAATATATTTTGCAAGTTATTTGGCGATTTAACTCCTGGCATGCATTAATAGTATCCAAAAATTTAATTTGTGCTTTAGACGGGTTTTTCCCAAACAATTGAAACAAAAATTTTGCCCCAAAACTGCACTAGTAGTCATAAAATCCCATACAAAATTTGATGTATTTAAGTCACTGCGTTTTTGAATTATCGCTTTTCCATATTATTGAAAGTACAGGAAAACAAATGGTCAACCCTTAGTTGGTTCCAAATTTGACAGGTGTCTACACTATAGATGTTAAAGGCGTGTGCCAAATTTTATCCATCTAGCTCTCTTTGTTTTGTAGTTATCATGTTAACTTGTATATGAACAGCCGAAAACACAGACTTCCTATTACCGAATTCGGCTCAAAATATAATGGAAATCTACAAATTTAGTGTAAATATCTATACCAAATTTCATCCGTCTAGCTCAAGTCATTTCCGAGTTATCTTTGCCACAGGATAACAGACGGACATTTCTCAGAAATGTTTTTTCGAACTCAGGGAAGTCTAAAATGTAGATATTCGTCAAAAGCTCAAGTTTGAAGTTTTTGACGATTACTATACTTTCTCTGTTTTAAGTATGTAAGAAAGTGAAAATGCAAAATAATTGAAAGCTGTTTTTCTGATTACAATTGACTATAACTAGCCTTTTATACTACGTCAGAAGCCAAACTTAAGCTACCATACAGAAAAAAACCTTACAATATTCTTTGCAAGCACAATAATTGTTCTGTTTGATATCCTTAGACTAAACAACACACATTCTGTAACTCATTTGCTATCAGATACTCCGAAGCATTCATGTTTAATATGTGGCTGCCTAACACATGAAACATTACGTCTTGTATCTTCATTTTATCGGGATATATGGTAGACTCTGTCTTTACGCCTTCTTTGCATACAAAAGATTGGTTTGGTTTAGTTATATTCACGTCTCGTTTAAAGCAACACTTGGGCTATTTTGGGACGTACCTCGTAATTTTGAACCGCGGTCAGATGACGAGGACTACACTTGAGCTGGCACCTCCCTCTCCACACCACATCACACCACACCAGCGGGAGTTGCATACAAAAGAATAAGCAAAATAAGAATTCACATAGATAACACTTCTCATGGTAGCAAAAAGCATTATTGTTTAAATGTTGCCGAAATGACCAAGGTAAGTCACATAGGTAATCGTTAAGTACACAAATAGAACTTCATGCTTTCTTCGATTAGATTAAACTTTTCAATTTCTATGATAGTTTGCAAAAAAGTGATAGTCAATTCCTTTGTATAAATCTGTAATTAGGTATAGTTACCGATGGTAATTTTGACGCTTTGCTTGGAAATGGTAATTTTGACGATGGCTGGTTATAATCTATGGTGAAAGCACTCTTAACACTAATTTTTATTTCCTTATTCCAAATTTTCTTACTTTCTAAAAGCAATATATTCATTTTGAATTATGGTTTAGTGCGGTTATTTGAAAATATTGTCTACCTGGGAATCGTATTTGTTATTGAAAATTATGAAAAACTTTAAACAATAGTCTTGTTACTTCAAATCTGTAGGTTAATCAATTTGGGTTTATATTCAACCTAAGAACTTGGAGTTTTTTCTTTTCGAGGAATTACAGTTATTTTGTTGTAACCGTGTTATATTTTCTTAAAACAATCAATTAATGGATTTTGTTTTACATTCATTTTCCTCCAAATGGATTTCCGGCTCCACATCAATATTATTAATTATATAATAATGCCAACTGCTACACTCAGTGCAATTTTATTAACGTTGTACAAGTATGCGAAATAAACTAATGAAAAAAATTAGCATAATCGATCCAATTGATGAAGATGGCAGACTTTTCAAAATTTTATTTTGCCATGTTTCTCGAAAATGGGAAACGGAAATGGAATTCTGGAAATTCTTAATAACATATCTAGGGGACATAAGCATTCATATAAAACAAGAATTTTTAAATGTTTTATATGAACTTTTATAAGAGGCTGATTATATTTGGGTTTTTCCAATTATTATAAATATAACAACTAAACATGATAAATTTGATTTATTTAGCCACATTATTGATTAAATAGTCAGTTTACTTATAAAAATGTTACACTTTGAAGCCATGCGAAGATTACTTTGAAACGGACTTTATAAATTTAATCAAAAATGGCTCTTGCATCAATCAACCCCATAATCATAAGTTTGGAGCATGATCAAATGACGAGGACTACACTTGAACCGGAACCCTCTTTCCAAGCTTCTACAATACACACTGAGAAAAGGACTCAGAGGATTATAAGTCAGAACTGAGGCACGCAACGAAACATTGAACATCTTATTTTAAGTTTGAATTTATCCACACCCTAGTCCAAGACTTGTAACCCACCACTGCCTTTAAAATTTAGACGGATATATGCCATTTATGCATATTTTTTATGGAATCAATTAAATTTTTGATGATAATAAGAGTTTTTTCTGACACATTTTCTTGTTTTCAGCTCCTGTTTAAGCGACTGCCATGTAAGTGAAATATTTCTGATTGATTATCATGCGAAAACTGAACAGAGAAAAAAAGTATTTTAAAAGATACGAATGAAATTTTTTGCTTGGATGCCACCATCCGTCATCTGAAAAACCTCTTTCCCATCCTTTGGCAGTCTGTGCATACTGCTGAACAGAATCGTCCATCACGTACTGTTCTCCGCTGACAAGCAATTGAATTACAAAACAGATCAATCTTTTAAACTTGAAACACGACGCGGCCAGATGAATAAGGGGAATCAATCACTTCTTAAGTAGCAATCCGGCGACATTTGTATTCAGTCTGACAGCATGCAGGAAGCGTTTTCATACATGTAAATGTTTCGGGAATTGAACATCTCAAGAAATGTTACCCATAGAATGATTTATGTTGCATAGATGTAGAATCGTGTTTGTGTTTGATAAGAAGTTTGTTAAAAAATATTAGTATATTCTAAACGGAATTTGGATAGGTTAAATTGCTGACCATAAATAACATATTGGAAAAATTAAACAATATCTTCCTAAATAGTGTGATGGCTTATAAAGTGGAAAGCGATTTCACTGTGGTTATATCACATAATATATATATTAAAAATATTTGGAACACCAAGCAGAAGACCAAAAAGACCTTGGCAGTTTTTTGTAAAATCGCGTTTTTCGGAGAAAATATTTAGAAATGTATCACTTACTGATTATTTATAAATATTTATGAACTGGTCATTTAAATAAAAAAAATCATGAATGCACTTAATTTAACATGTTCTTCGAAACAAGGTGAAATGGAGTTCGAGATGGCGCTGCATGACATTGTCAGCATGAGATCAGATAGAAAAAGGCTGTAATAATTATAAAAAAGTAAGTTTTTTTGTGGATAAAATAGCGTTTTTTCAGGAAAGACACCTATAAGGATAAACTTAAAAGCAAAACCTTCCCTAAATATAAAATTTTATCCAAATTGTTGGAGCCGTTTCCGAGATACACGAAATATATATAATAAGAAATGCTCGTTTTACATTATAAGATTATAGTTCTTTTTCAACTACCAATGAAATAACCTATTCTTGTCTTCCCATTTTAGAAATAACTTTAAACATCACTAATAGGATGGTAAAGTTCAAGAGAAGATTAAAACTAATGCAACTGGAATTTTCAAGTGCAATCCAGAATACTGCCTAGGGGAAGGTTTCAGTGTATGGCCGAAATCCAAAATAATATACAGATCGATAGAATTAAAGAAATCTGGAATAATGAAATATTTAACCAGCTAAATTTCAGCTTGATATGATGAAAATAAGGGAGTTTTATAGATTTGTTTTGAAGCCATTAAACATAAACCTTTTAATTTTACAAAACTAATTAAACGACGAGGGTGATAATTGAACTGTCTAGCATCGATCCCTCCTAGGTCGGAGGAATCTCAGAAATGAGAAGCTTCCTGTATGGTGGTTGGTTCTTGCCACCCTAATGGGTACAGAAATTGTGGGAGTCGGCTACCTCTTATCGATGACGGCGGGAGGTACTTCCTACGGAAAGGGTTGTGCCATAGCTGGTGATGACCTTTTGGACTTAACCATAGTTTTCCTCAGTGTTGCTGTCGTGGCAATCCGGTCATTCAGATTTTTCCGTGTGCCTATGAGCGGGTCCGAGTAGCCGGTTAAGGTTACCATACCAGCATCCGAACATTTTAATGATAAAGGGATTCGACTTTATAGTGGCAACCGATTGTTGTTAAGTAAGTTAGTCGACAGTCCAGGAATTTTACCAATTGAATAATTAATCTTGAAAGGAAATATGCTTCAAATGATAAATATAACGATAAACATCGTGATGCATTAGAGTCTATAACAAGCTATGTTGGTAATATGTAGAAAGCTGAAAGCCGCCAAATCACAGGTTAAAAGAAAATATTTTTTTTCTTTATCAGATATAAAGGACGTGCACGTTTTGAACTACAAATTAAAATATAATATTATTAGATAATTATTTATTGCTATGCTATATTAATATTTATTGCTATGCTATATTAATATATGCTTATTTTCTTATAGGTATGTTATCTCAGCTACTAATTATGAAAATGCACTCGTGCGGGAAAACATCTGCAAATCATCCAGATGATTTTTTTTTCTTTAGAGATTTGGAATATTGAAGGTAAAATAAAAAATTTTCTTATATTTGAAAAAAAATGGGTATTTGCATATGTCACTGGAAATATTTAACAAAATTTTATTAATAAACTTATTGATTGTTGCTCTAAAATTGTCTCTGATTTATCAGTAGCCGACTCGTATGTTTTCATAAATATATCTAGAGATAACCAGGCCTGGGAACCATGAAATCAGACAAAAAAGGCTGAATCGAAATATACAGGATATTTATGAAACATTTGCATAAATAGAGTAGCAAAACATTCACATAATAGAAAAAGAAAACACTGTTCTTTTATCTTTTATAAGAAAGATAAAAGTAATTGTTGCATAGCACAATTTATTGGTGCTTTAAAAAATTCTGAAGTGATTAGATAAGATTCTTGGACTTCATTGCATCATCTGCACTTTCGATTCGAGGTTCATCGCACGGTTTGCAAAACTTCTATCGTCGTTTGAATTTAGAAATGCCGCGAAATTTCCACAATGAGATCCTTAACTGAATCTGTAAATGGGTAATATATCAGCTCTGTTATACGGTTATACATTACAAATTAAGTTCTGTATATGGTCGTAAATAAGTTCTTTATATGAGAATGCGCATACCAAATGATATTTCAAAAGTGTGCTGTTAAATCCTGGGGATAATCAATTTTAAAAATTGTCTAATGGGCTTAAAAAAAGGGTTCTATGATGCCTATGCCTAGTACTATGGAGAGTAAAATACTTTAGAAAAATCCTTCTGTTCGCCTGCACAGAGTTCTTAAGATGTTCGAATAAATATGAAGTTATTCTGAGATATGTGTGTCCTAAAATGTTCAAGATTTATTTTTTAAAAAAACGTTGATCTGTTTAACGTTTAAAGTTTCAGATTCTGTAAATATTCTGTAATACGTTCATAAATGAACACTCAATCTTTGAAGGTTTATTACATGAAAAATATGCATAAATTTTCTGCTAATTACAAATTAAAAATAACAGTTAAAAATTTAAATCTGCATATTAAATTTGCTTAAAAGTATGAAGGATACTTTATCATACTATCTCGATATCATTCATGTTTCTAGAAGGTTCGCATTGAACACTTATAACTTTGTTGAATTTATATTTTCAACTGTTATTTTAAAATTTCTGATAAATAACAAAGTTCTTCTTTTGCATTCTTTTAATAGTCCAGCAAAATCGGGATACTTATTTTTAAACATTATGTACTATGTTTCTGGCAATTGTTTTCAAAGTATACGTCTCAGCGCATTGAGAAATCTGGATTTTTACACTAGAATGCCAAAACATATATTTGTCATAATCTCCTTTATCTTTCTATTTCGGTTTCATAGGTAGTGATTTTTTTTTTGCAGAATAAGGCTTTATACAAAATTCATTTTATTTAGATCGAAAAATATATTTTCAAAATGGCGAAATAGATAAAGTTGTGTGAATTCAAGATCCATTTAATGTTTCTGGTTCTTCTGCATTTATTGGTGCAAAGAAGATAATTTCATCTAGTTGACTTA
The DNA here is from genome assembly GCA_026543865.1 of Argiope aurantia. NCBI lineage: Eukaryota > Metazoa > Arthropoda > Arachnida > Araneae > Araneidae > Argiope > Argiope aurantia. Next base: position 161,879 of record JAPMOR010061227.1, on the reverse strand, counting down.
AAATAAAATTGGCAACGGGGGGGGGACTAACTAGATTTTTGAAACAAAGAAAATGTTTGATGCTCTGTGAAATTCTGAAAATTTTTGGGAATTAAGGGAATATGAAAATTTAACCCATTCTCTGGCATTTACGAGATATCTCGTAGAAAATTGATGTAAAATTAAGCGTCTGTAAATTCCTCTGGCAAAGAATGGGTTCAGAGAATCGGAGAATGAGGGAATTTAACCTGTTAACTGCGCATGACAAAATATTTCAATGCAAAACGTGAATATAAGTTAATTACCCGGTTAACAGGTTAAGAGCATTTTAGGTAATTTTTTTTATTTATAGAAAGATTTGGCATTTGATTTGATGTAGATGAATCGAGTTTAAATTCTTCTTATTATTTTCAATTAAATTTATAAAGCATATATTTATGTAAATTTAAACTGTTTTGTTTATTCTAATCAAAGTTACTATTTTACAAATTAGGATTTTTTTGAGTTTCACATTGAGCACCTTGAAAAAAAATCTATATTCACCAAAAGTGTAAAGGATCGTAGAAGTGTACGAAATATTATTCTATGGAAAATATTTTTCATTTGGCTATGCAATATTTGGCTTTTTTTTTCTCATTGAAGACCACGGAAATCCAGAGTTTTTCTGTTTCAACATATATACAACAACAAAAATAAACATAACGACAATAATAAATTCTAAATAACGTCTTTAAACATCTAATATTCAACAAATCTTTAAAATGTCATAATTTCAAAGGTGTGTTTCTTTTATATATGAATAAGCACATACGATTGTATTTGAGTAATTTTAATGTAAATCAAAGCTCCAGAAAGGAAAATGAAAAATGTAGAAAAAAAGAACATATGTTGTTGAAAACTGAGACAATTTTAAGAGCATTAATTATTTTGTGATTAAACGAATGAATCTTATTTTATTTCAGTACAGGATTTTGTGAAGGGTAAATTCATGACATAATTCATACCATTATTTCTTTTAAGTAAAAATAATTAAAAAACATCGAGAATAAAAACATCTGAGATGTATAAGCAAATCAGAATATGAAGTTCCTTTAAGCATGGATACTTTGAAAAATGCACTCATATTGCATTCTGAATTTACAGTAAATGATTTAGATAAATAATTACTTCTTTTTACCGCCGTTTTTTCTGCCTTGCATTTAGTTTATCCAAGTGTAATGAGATAGTTACTTTTACAAAAAGTTCCACATTCTAGATGTTTTTATAAATAATGCAGTACAATAAAAAATGATCTTATTTACTTAAGAATATATTTAGAATAGCAATTCTTGTTATTCGATTTTTTCCGTCTCAAATATCATTAGAAATAGAAATGATTTACTAATTAATTCTTAAATGAAATCTGGCGATATAATTTAAATATTTTAAAGGAAAAAAATGTGTAAATATTTGGGGATACTATTTGAAAAGTGCATTTCAGTCAATAATTTTCCTACCTTTGTTGTGAAATGATATAAATTATCCTCTTTCAAGTGACTAATTTTGAATGAAAACCATAAAAAATTATACGTAAAATCAAACAAATGCTTTTTTTATATTATATTTTATTTTAATTTGTTATTCTATGTGTAACTCGATCTTATATATGCACATATCATAAGAACTTTTAATTAATTCGGCAGTTACATTGGCTTAAATATTTATTCAGTTTTTGTTGTTTCAATTTACTTATTAAATGCCAAAACAATTTTCATTTCTTTACTAAACGAAGTATAAACCTTCTCAAATATCATTTTAATGGTTCAATTATCGTTTTATTTATTATTATGTTAATTCTTTTTTATTATTGTCATGGTAACTATAACCGCAATCTAGAACGAAATAATACTCTTCCTTTCGTAAAGTAAAACTAAGTAATTTTATGCTGCAGTAGAAAAAAATCAATACTCATGTTTTCTGCAGCACATGCATTGGCAACATGCCTTCTATCCAGTCGCAAACCTCTTGGCTTGCATTCTACAAAGAAAAAAAATAATTCTTATATCGACCAGATTTAATGACAGGAATAAAAAGTTCATAAACCAAGCCAGCATACTGCTACAATTCCTGTTCGTGTAAACTCAGATTTTCTCTTCTCTATAAGCTATAAAATAAAACTGTAGGTAATTTAATATAGAAAAATATAAATAAATTATCAAAATCGAAAATATTATAAATATGTTATATCTATATATAAATATATAAATAAATTATCATATTCGAAATTGGTGATTCGAATTTTCTTTTCTTCATAAAACATTGTATGTAGGTAATATAACGTAGAAAAATATAAAATAAATTATCATATTTTCCAATGAGTTGAATCAATTTTTTTCTTCTTTAGAAAATAAAACTAATACAAAAAAACTAAGTAATACGATATAGAAAAATATAAAATAACCATATTCAAAAATTATGATAACTACAAAACAAAATCGTGAGTATATATGTAAAGCCTGTGACCGTTCTAAGTGAGTGCACAATTGCTGAACTACTTTTGTTTACAAATATAAGACCCATCTTATATTTATTATCGCTACAATAGACATATTAGCTTACTTCGTGCTGTGTTTTACTTTTCTTACACAATTTGCATTCCTTTTTGTAAAAGAATCATACTTACAAAGCTAAGTGAAAACAACTATCCAGTGTTGTGATCCTTTCAATTTTACTGTTAATTTGTCGAACTTTTATCTATTCTGTCTATTGTAAAATCCTATGCTGAACTCTCTCATGCCGATAATCATTATAGTTCAGTTCTTTCAATGTATTGCAATGTTTTCGAGTTTTCTGTTTCAAAGATAAGAAAAAATTTCTCCCTTAGAGATTGATGGATATAAGTTAATTCATGATATGGCTTGTGAATTTTGCCTGAGATCAAGATTCTAAAAAGAAGTTGTTTTGATGCAAGTTTGGCACCATTTTTTTTAACTCCGTTTAGAGAAGCCAAAATGCGTGTAATGTGGATTTCAGTGAAAAAGACAGTTTGCGGCAAATGTAATTTATGTATTGTTTGAATAATCAGAGTAAACTAATCACACAATTGAATTAAAGTTTTCAAAAACAAAACACCTAGATAGAACGCTGCGCTAAAGCACTTCTGCCGTTACAGTACACGAAGTTTGCATATGGTATGCAATTTGTTCTCCAGTACGTGATTCTATTTCTACCAATGAACGTAAGGCTTTCCCTTATTTAAATTAAATCATTTGCATTGCTTTTTTCCTTACATAATATTCTTGCTCCAGGTGAGAAAAAAGTCTCGTTACAGATTTCGCCCTTACCAAAATGCATGTAAGCAATCCATCTTTAATTAACAGTATTTTAGCAAGTATCACTAAGTCAATAGTTGTATGAAAAATACTCCAAAATATTACAAATAATTTTCAAATTATGAAGTATTTTTATTAATAAGAAAAGGAACATATAAATCAAAATTATTGAAAATAAATATTACTAAAACAATATAAAACATACGAAAAGACTTAAATCCAAACTTTTTGTAAATAGATTGCAATTTTAAATTTGAAACTTGAAAATTTGAACTTAAATTTCAAAAATTGAAACAAGAAAACTATCGTAACTTTCGAAATCTTTTTTTATAAATTTGATTTATAAATATTTTATATTATTTCAATACAAGCTCAAAAATAGAGCACCATTTTTATTTAGATATCTATTATGCATTGCATAAGATATAAACCGATATTTGAATTGATTATTTTAGCATCTTAAATAAACAATGGCGGTTGCGTTAATTTAATATATCAACTTTTATCAAGTAGAAAAGTTGTGATGACTTAAAATAGTATAAAACATAATGCAATTATATATTAGATGACCTACGAAATACGTTTAATATATTTTTGTGATATTATCTTATTAAATACACTGAAAACATTTTTATGATTAATTTAAACAATTGCTTTAATATGCTGATATACTGTTCTATAAAAGATTTTTATCAATTTACCTCAAAAATAAGATTATTTTTAAAATATACGCGTAAATAACACACTATGTCAATATTTTCTTTTTAATCGAATAGTTGGTTGAATATAGCTTTCAAATTAATTACTGTTCAGAGAAAATTTAGATTATTAAATACATCCTTTGTTTTTCGAAATAAACTCATTTTAATAATGAGTTTATTTCGTAATATTTTCTCCTTCAATGAGTCCCCGCGTTAATAAAAGAAAGGATTTTATTAGTTTTTTTTAGATATCCGAATTGTTAATTCTAATTAAAAATACTCTTTATGTTAATACTCGTTATTGCACACATCCATTATTTTAATAACAATTAATAAAATTAACCATTGGTTAATTTTGATTTTAATTGATTAAAATAAATAAATCTGCTCTTTTTTATTTAGAACAATGAATTATATTTTAAATCTTTCCATTTGACTAAATTGCCTATTTTAGTGTTTTAAATAAACAATGCTTGTTAACAATATATTTTAACTTTTATCTGAAATGATTAAAAGTAATTGTAAGGAATTTTCTTATCCTTTACTGATTATATTTGAATTTACAATTTTAATTAGTAACAAGTCATAAAGAAGAAGAATGAACAGAATGTTTGAATATCTTTTGTGAAAATTTTAAAATAAAATAAAAGTTATTTTTAAACTTTTTTCCCTCTTTTTTTAGTAGAACTCTTTTATATTTAAAAAATAGAAAGTAAATCTTCGGAATTTTTGTTTCAAATCTAAAATGAAAATCTAATTTTAAAAGGAACATTGTATTTGCTGGTATAGTTCTTTAGAATAGTTATTTACTTCTTAGTAATTTAAAAGAAGAACAACGACTTTCTATTTTAGAAAACAAATGTTTAATCATTATTCTCGATACAATTTAGTTTTTATCAAACAATCGATGGGAAAAAAATTAATTGAACTCTTCAAACAAATATCTCTGCCAGATGTTTACAGAAAACAAAGTAATCTATTTTGCATTTTTGAAAGAATGGTATATTTCGAATATCGTCTGCTTATTTGTTTTCATGCATTTAATTCACTTGCCTTTATCAGTATCGTTATTTATTTAAAAAGAAGTATTGAAATGTCCATTCTGAAAGGCCCGTTGCAGAAATAAGGGAAGAATAATGAGGGTTATATTTTAAAAAGTCCAGTTCGATTATCTGACAGATAAGTATCAATTTCATAGTTTGTTTTAGAAAAATAATATCCGATAGATGTTTTCGTTTAGCCTTTTTTTTTTTGAATATGAAGAATATTATTGCAAAACAATTTTATCATTTCTAGATAGAAACAAAATTTTCAATTATTAATGTTACTAAACTTCTGGCAGCTTACTTCAGTTAAAGTTCGTGTAATCCCCCTTCAATATTTCTTTATGAACACGTATCCGAAAGCAATATCTTTCTAACAAATAACCTATTTTCTATTCACTATTTATCATTTATTTCTCTTTGAAATTCTAGTCTTATCGATTTTTATGTCCAATATTCAAACGAATAGAAACGCTTTTCCAATAAAGTATATTGTATTTACTTTTAAAAATACCATGCTTCACATCGGAACTCTAATTTTGAACATAGAACTTCATTATTGGTTCGAGCGAGTAGTTTTTGATTTTTTTGCTTTCAGTAGCAATACTGTTTAAAAAGCTTTTTCTTTATCGTCTGCGAATACGTCAAACGAAATTAAACATTTTTCATCATTCAGGTTCTTTACGTATGCAGACAACTTTATGAAACTGCAAGAGATGTGTATTATTTATGACACATCTATTAAGACTAGTATTAAATACATTTTTTTACATGTATGTATAGGTATAAGAAAAAATTCTAAAGTATTAAAAGGCTTAAATCTGTATTGTATTTAGAATATTTGTAAAAGATGATTATTATTGACTAATAAAGAAGCTATAGTTAGTTATTTTTCATTAAATAATTTCCATTTTCTTTCTTCAATAAAAAATTGTTCGTTCATATTTCGATCCAACCAATCCAACGCTCTGTTTTTAATAACTGCTTCTATTAGCGTCAATAAAATATCTCATAAGTAATGGATATCATTTTTGATTATTGTTTTTAAATATTTATTTTTTATTTAAGTAATCTACAATTTTAGAATAGGCAACATTTCCAATCATATCTATAAAGTTTGTTTTAATTACTGTAATTAATTTTATTTTCCTTTTTTTTATTAATAATGCGTTACTAGAAGCTTAACTTGGAATTTTGCCATGTCATTGCGACTTTTCTTAATGCAAATCTAGTTTATTATGCTCAGTGTTATTAAGAGTACATGATGAAAAATTCTGAACTTTGTTGGAATCAAATCGTTTTGTAATGTGAGCATATTTATAAACTTCAAGACTGGTTTTTATAAACATTTATTTATAATAATATACTATTTTAATTGCTTACACTTTTACATTGAGACATAATTTTATTTTAAATAATACATTATAATGACAATATAGAATGGTTAGCAATATTAATAAAATCTGGAGATTGAAATTGTTTTTCTTTTCTTATAATTACAAAATATTGTTGGGTGCTTTTTATTTTTTTGATAGAATTCCTTGAATTTTTGAATGATAAATTGTTATGCATTCGAAATATATGTTTTCTAATCTATTTAAATTGAGTGAATGAATTTCATTAAATTCTTCGTTGCAACTTTATTTGAAATAAATACCTATAGTTTACGAACCTATAGTATAATTTTATAGTATGCCAACCTACAGTTATTTTTTTAAAAAAAATATTTTAAAATTTTTAAAGAATCGTCATTTTTTTCATTAATTTAGAACAAAAATATTAAATTCTACTAATTAATAATTACTTTTGTCTTTTGTCAAATTAATGACATTTTGGCTCACGAAATACGAATTAAAATTTAATTTTTAGATTAAATGAAAATTAATTCTGTAAATTGTTCATTTGACGTTAGTTGTAAAGCATGCTTTTTCTTAATTCTTTTTGTTAAATATTTTACAATTTTTTTAAGCTTTATTAGAGCTTCAAGAAAATCTGAAATTAAAAGTGCCAGCTGAAAAATTTAATTAGTTTTCCGTTACCATAATTGTTCGAAATCCATTATCATTCGCATATAAATTTCAAATAGTTCCATGAAATGATCGAAGAAGTCATTGTGGGAAGGAAATGGAATTAATTTCTTAAACAATGGACGAAATGTAATTACAAAATCATTAAATTTTCAAACAGATGGAGATACTTCATCAAAACTAGTTAATTAATTTATAATTACTTTGCATTAATAATTTCATTGGAAATAAATTTAAACATTGGGGCTGAACACGGGATTGGATATAAGATTGTTAAATTCATGAAATGACATTTATTAAATGAATAGTTTTCTATTCGATAGAATCTTTGTCAAGACATTTTCATAAAGTAATTCATTTAGATGTAGAATGTTTCTCTTTGATATAAAGTACTAGGAGAGCTAAATTGATTTAAATATAGCATCATTTTGAAATTGTATTATGAAAAATTTAATACACATTCCTTAATCAAATAATCAAAATATATATTATGTAATCAGGTTATGAAATGAGAATAACAATATAATTCAGTACATGCATAAATTTTCATGAGATATCCAGGCAGAACTCTCATTTTTCAGATAATTTTAATTACCCTTAGAAACATGTGTGAAAACACTGAACTGATATTCCTTTGTTAGCTCTTCCAAACCTTAAAATTGTATATTTTCAGTTTCATCAATTTTAGATTTCAAAGCAATTCATAATTGTTTTGCCAGACCTCTGTATATTCTCTTTCTATTATCATGATGATCGACGATGGTTGTCGTAATAATATAATTATGAAGCATGATTATACATTTTTATGTAAAAGGCAGAATCGTCTTCTTAATTATTTTCTGTTCTGAATTCCAAAATTTCTGCCTGTTCTATAAGCATGTCCTCCAACTTTAATAAAATCTTTAGAATACTCAACCTGTGTTATCTCCCAACCTCCAGAGTAAATCTCCCTGTTCCAAATGAATATCTAATACTGATATAGTCTAATTTCAATCTTCATTTACTATTTAACTGCATCCATTCATCCTTCTTTTGGTAAATCTACTAATGTTTAATTACTATAGACACGACACAACCCTTCTCATGGGAAGAAAATCCCGTCATCGATAATAGGTAACTGACCCCCACCGCTTCTATACCCATCCGTGTGGCAAGAATAAATCACCATGCTAGAGGCTTTTCCTCCTCACATCTGAGCTGAAAGTGATTCGATATATAAAGTACATATTGAGTAGATGTTCAGCAAGATTTCTGACTATTATTAATACCTTTAATTTGAAAGGTGCATAAAGAACCTAAAGTAGTGATAGATGTATTTACTGTGTATCACTTCAAGTTTTTTTTTATACCTTGTAACGACAACAGGGACGTTACCTTTCAATTTTCTTGTATACTTAAGCTATAAACTATGGAATTCAACTTTTTCATGGATTTGGACAAGGTTATGTATCAAAAGATGAATAAATCAAAGCAAATACTTAATTTCATCCATTAAATCTACGATGTTTTTAAATTATGGGCTGATATACACATGGATGGGGAAAAACAATAAAACAATAAAACAACCTAAGCCAAAATTTAATATAGTATAATGTTTTTTTATAAGTATCGCAAATCCATTTTATTCTCTCAATTTATAGCATTTTTTAAAACTATCTTATTCCCGGACAGACAATACCAAAATTTTTCATTGGATTCAGTGCTGTTTAACACTTTCTAGGGCCGTGGAAAGTATGCTTCCCACCAAATTTATCAATCTTTGTAAGAAATTATGTAGGTTTGAATAAGTTCTGGCAATTTTTTTTAGTAAGTCAGAAACTTAGATGCTTTAGTTCTTTATCTCGGACAAAATAATTTGCCTTGAATTGTTACTTAATTATTAATTAACCAAATTAATTAATTAATCAAATTAAATTTATCTAATGAGCTAAACGAATACCTTTTCTTATTCTAATTTCAAGTCTAAAAATGTTTTAACATAATATGACTAGAAAAAAGCGGCCCTTTAAAGGGTTAAAATACATACATTTCCTAAATTCTGAAGATTCAATTATATTTTAATAATTGCAGCATCTATTCCATGTTTATTTCATTTACCAGAAAATAAATATTCAATTTGAATAAATCTGCTGTTAACCGAAAATCGAAACAAATAATCCCATTTAAGATAAAATTCATTGTTGAGGAAAACATACAGCTACAAGAAAATCGTTACTTTTTAACCGAGGAGAAAAAGCATTGAATTGAGAATGTATGCCAATTTTTGAGTTTATTGTACTGAAAAAATCTACCTTTTTATCTATAACAACATTTGTACAAAGGTAAAGAGCAGGATATCCTGTAGAACTCGTTTGCATGGCAAGAACTCGAAGCATTTTGCTTTCTCTGCCTTAAATTTAATGATGCATTTCTCCATATATCTGAAAACTATCTCAAAAAAAGATTTTTTTGTCATTTCTGCTTTCAATGCAGTTAAATACCAGAAAAAATAATGAAAATATGTTTTTTTTAAATATAAGAAAATCGAAAACGTTACCAAAGAAGATACATGTATATTTCCAAAAGAATAGCTTTTTCCAAGAAATCCTGACTTTCGTTCGGTAATCCCAAAATCTGATATCTGCATATTCCGAAATATATTTCCTCTTAGTCTGTTCCCTTACTTTCGATAATCTGCTGTATTCTTCCAGAAGTTTAGAATGATTTGGGATCTCCCCGGCATGTCAAAATTTTAAAAATGCTTATCTTGAGAAAGAAGGAAAGTACACTTTTTTTCCAAAAAGAAAAGACGTTAAATCCGTTTTTGATTTCCATAATAGGATTTGCATTGTGCTCCATTGTCTAGGTCCCAATAAAATTCTGTGCATGCAGTATACTATATTAGGAACAAATAAAATTATCTAAAAATATGTTTTTTTCTAGTTTATAGTATTTTTTATCTTATTTAAATCAAATGAAATATTATAATAGCGTAATTGCTCTACTTATTTAAAAAATCGTATTGATAACTATAGGAGTAGAATAAAAAAATCAATTCTAAATAAAAAATCTTCAAATTTAATTATTTAAGTTGGCTGTACAAAAAATCTTTACGTTGCATTTTTCCAAATTTAATTATTGTTTTATCAGTAATTTTGTCTCTGACAATTTGCAATCGGTTTCATTTTGAAAAGTAAATCTTTTGTATGGCACAATCTTTCAAATATCTATTCCTTTAAAAAATAAGCATCGCTATGCTTCTGCACCTAAATGAAAGAATAATACGTTTTTCACAGAAGAATGAATCTTATTTATCAGAGCAAAATTTTATTTCTTTAAAATCGTAGAAATTATAATTCATATGCAGTGAATTGAATTTTTTGGCCCTTTGTGAAATGGCTATCAAAATCTGATAATAAGGAAAATTAAAAATTTCCTGTATTATATTTTCAGCAAAAAAACATCATCTTGAAAGATACTTGCTTTCCATATAATGAAATTTCAATAAATTTAAAAGAAAAATCTTTCATAAATTTCTTTTCAGTTTTAAACATTTTAAAAACACTGAAAAGATATTCACGGTAAATTATTCCAAAGATATTAAAAATCTTGGATTTGCGTGACGAAATGGTAAAAATTATAATTTTACCATTCTTCTTCAGTTAATTATAAAAATTTGGATAATAATTACTGATTTAATCTTATCGTTCTGTTTACTCAACAATTTTTATATAAATATAATTTAATAATTTTTTCTATAAGAATACTCAAGAAAATGTATTTGTTTCATACCTGAAACAAAGTAAAATTTTAAGTGATTTGTTTTTTATATTTTCTTGTTTGTCTGTGGTGTACCATATATTGATTTTATTTTGTCGATAAAAAGACACTATTTTAATATTTCAGAAATTAATGATAAATTATTAATGATATTAAAATTTGATAAAGCTCCAAAGACTCCATTTCCCTTCTCCTGTCACTTGTCATTCAAAGAACAATAAAATCGCAACTCTAAAAATAAGAAAAATCATTAATTTTAAAAGAACAACTCTGTTTGATACACTAATAAACGCGTATTATGAAAACTTGAATTTTAATTACATTTATTTCACAACGAACTATCTTGAATGAAGGATTTCATTTGAAGCTTACTGAGAATTCAGCATGTTTTTTCCACCTCAACAGTTTTTATTTTGTTTATCTATCTTAAATTTGCTTAAATCGTAAAAATTCCATATTTCTTGTTTGTCGCAGTTAATTTTATTACTCTCAGATCCTTCCAGTTTTTATGTTTTATTTAGTTATCTCCTTTTAATGAAAGCGAAAACTAAGTAGCTTTATTATTTCCAAGCCTTGGCGGAAACTTTTCTTTGCGCCTTAAAGAAAGGCTTGCTAAATCAAATCGCGAGGAAAAGTCCTGAAAGTTTAGTGAAACTCTTTTTTATTCATTTGAAATAAAAGCGACCGCCTCCATTGCAAAATGAAATGGATACAGACAGCAAAAGGATAATTCTTCAAAGAAAACTTCCTCAAAGGAAACCCCAGTCGAATTTTTACTTTCTCTTCTTTCAGCAAAGAATGTTTAAGTTTTCATTCATGCATGTTCTGAAAGAAGCAAACCGAATGTAGTTCTCTCAAAGAATGGCATCTACCGTTTTATTCGCCGTTTCACTTTTAAAACGCTGACGAAGAAATAAAATCGGGACGTTACTTCTTTATGATTGAGAGAGGAAACTGCTCATTTGGGGAAAAAAGACTCAGCTATGTGTTACGTGTAGTTGTTAAGAAAAATTCTTTATAGATATTTCAAAAACGTTCAGATAATTAGAGTATGCTTTGAGACCATTAGTTACTAATTATATATTACTAATTTAAACATTCGTGATGTCTTCAAACATTTATACATTGCGTGGCAACATTTTTATTTCTTTTATTTAATATAAAGAGTTGTTTAAGTTTTAGTTTTTAAGAGTTTAAAGAGATTTATTTATCGTAAACTGACTTATTCTAAAATAGCTGCGATGGTTGTTTGTGGTGTTATAGTATTATTTAAATGCGAATAAAATGTAAATTGGAATGTTTTTACAATTAAATAATTTTTTTTAAAAATATCTTTAGTAATTGGAAGGAATTTGGCTAACGCTTATTTTATCAAAATTTTTCGTGTATGTACGGGAATTTCATTATCTATTTTTCATTCGTGTGCTTTGAGTTGTTTCGAGTTTTTGAAAAAGTAAATTATTTTAATATTTTAGAATTTAATAATCAATTTAGTGATGAATTTAATTAAATTTTGGTTTCACGTCAGTCACGCCACCTGCAAAAATAATTTCTTGTTTCCTTGATACTTACAGTACTAGAATTTTAATCGAAGTCATAAAAGTATATAATGCGTGAGATAAAAAAATAATAAAAAATATCTGCTAATAAAATTTTGTTGAGATTGTTTCTCATTAATTTTTCCCGTCATATCCTGGAAATGCAAAGAAAAGAAGGAAAAACACAAAGAAATGTACTAGGATTTTCTATGAGAACATAGAGGGCCGATTGTCTCAAGAAAATTGGGGATACTCTGGTTTTAATTTGACTACTTACAGAACATTCTGAATATCTTGTGTAAATGAAACTAAAAATTAATTTGAGAATGAATTTGCATGAATGAATTACGAACTTGCACAAGAGGCTCGATCCGGTTAAAGATTTCATTAGCTAAAAAAATTAAATCTGTCTTAATTGCCACCAATCAAGACAAAACCTGTCAAAAATGCTTAATAACACGTGGACTCAATTACACTTATCAAGTGCCGTCACCTTAGAAAAAGGCATATTGTTTTTTTTCTTTCTTTTTGCAGCGCCCATTATACGTCCTGGGAATACAAAGGAGAAAAGAACGCTAGCAAAAAAATATTCTTGTTTGAGTATGAGAAAAATGAGACCAAATTGTCTCTACAAAATGGAGCTACATTGGATTTCTTTGAACGACGCAGGTTTTTCAAAATATATCATGCAAATGAAAGGCAAAATTTTAATAATGGACATTTCTAAATTATGAACTTGCAAAGGTGTTTCTATCCATTTGAATATTTAATAAGTCTTAGTTAAAAATAAACTAAATCTATCTCAATTTCCTCCAAGCTTTTTAATAAAATTCAAGCTACTTTCTCTCTCTATATATATATAATATTATGGAAGAATAAATTTGATGCATATGAGGATGAATATCAATAATGAATAGAAGGTGATCTTGCCTCTTCCGTGCATTGTCAAAATGACAGTAATCCAACCTTTAAGCCAAAGGTTCACAGTAAGAACAAGCCTAAAGCCTCTTAAGGTTTTTCTAACAATTCGCCCTTGTCCATCAATTCAATAATCAATACTGAAGTTCTCCATGGACAAAGACGGTTCATTAAAGTTAACAATAGTGCTATTAGCCCCTTTTTTCATCAGACGACATCAGGGCTAGGAGAACGAGCATTTTTCACTGCGGCGTCCCCCACCCTTTGTTACTGAAGTTTCAACCCCCTCCTTTCTTCTTCAGATAGTAATGAAAGGTGCCTGCTTCCGTTTCAAAAAAACCAAAACATACCCTTTGGAAAAAAGGAACCTTTTCATCTTGGGTTCCTGTTTGAGGCACTACTATTATGTTTTGTCTGTTAACCCCCTCTTAGCTGATAACATTATTTAAGTTTGATTAAAGTACATCATTAATTTCGTGAGTTGATAAAACTGATTGTGTGCAGGATTTAGGGGAGGGGGTGATGGGGTGTAAGCTGTGAAATTAAAAGCCATTTGGGAAAAAGATAAATGTATTTTCGATGGGAGTAAATTAAGGCGATTAGCCGTACATTAATTACTAGTAGAATAATGTTATCAAGGAATTAATCTTGAAAGATGGACTGAAAAGGAAAAAAAAAAGAAAATGTGAGAAATCCGGTATTTTATGGATTTTGGTTTCATATTGTAGTTTCGACTTCAGAGAAAGGTATGCATTTACACGTTTCGTTTGTAAGTATATACAAAGAAAAAATCTTTTGATTTATTTTTTAATTTTATTTTTTTATGTATTAAATGTATAAAAATTACAAAATATAATAATTGCAAACAGATTCGAAATAGCTATGTTGGAATTAATCCACCAATACTTATACAAATCTTCTATTATTCATACGACCAATTTGTAAGACTCAGACAAAAAAAGCGGAAAATTTTGCGGATAAAATTAGCTATATGGCTTTAATTGAAAACCATAAATTTATGTGCAAAATACATCGAACAGAAGTCTGTCAGCTCATCCATTCGTGTCTAAACACATTGACTCTTTTCAATGACATATTGTAAATATTTATCAAATTTTTGACAAAATATGTCAAAAGGTAGTCTCTCTCTGTTCGTTCTAGTGCTAATGGACATAATAATTCAAAAACTTGATAAAAATATTTTTGTCGTAGAGTTTATTAGAACACTTTCTCCCCGGAATGTATATTTGAGACTCGCTTTTTAATTTTAATTCGTATCAAATAATGAAGGCTATACTAAAATAATTCTAATTTTGAAAATCATCTCTGATTTTCATTGTATTAATATGGATTTTAAAAAAAATAAATGTAAAAGAATTATAAGGCTTGCTCAGATTACGAATTTTGGTGATAATTAAATATTTAAATATAATTATTTGTAAGTATGAGCTTTCTGATATTATTACAAACAATTTTAGATTCTATAATTTTAACACAATAATCCTATGATTAGCCTGAAAATAAATTATAAATTATAATAAACTGATTTTTGAATGTTGAAATGATATTTTGAATATTAACATTCCTATTAATAAACAATACGTAATATGCAGAATTTATGCATTGATTTTTATTATTAACAAGATAAATTTTGTTAAGAAGTAGGAACGTCGATTCAATTCGTAATTTAAGCAATATTTATCCTTTGTCATTAAATTTTTGATTCTGATTAAAATACTGTAATATGATTTTCACTGTTAAAAATATTTCTGAACAATATTTTTATATTAAAAACAATTACAACGAGCAAATAAAATGATCTATTAATTTTATAGTATTTATGCTATATTAATCAAATGAATAATTTAAATTAATAAAAGAATAATTTATTAATTTAAAAAGAATAATTTAAAGAATAATTTAAAGAAAATTAAAAATAAACAAGAGTTTATTTTCTCCCAATAATGTAAATTCTTCTTTTTAAATGAAAAGATAGCATCATGGCTCTTTTTCCTCCTCAAACAGGAAATATTAAAACTTATTAACTTTAATTACTTAGCAAATCTCCCAATCTTCATCCATTGACAGCATCTTAAAAATCAGATAAAAATTGGGGAAAAAACTCAAACGATTCTGTTTTTCAATAAAAGACGTTCTTAGAAATAAGTGATAATTCAAACATTCTTTGCTAAAAGAAGCGAAACCATAATAATAATTTTGAAAGAGAAAACATTGGAAATATTTTATTTGAAGAAACATCCTTTTTGTCATCAGAGCCTTTTCCATTTTCGTTGTTTTTATTTTAAACCGAAACTATAAATTTTTTAATAAAGCTTCCTTATTTTATCTCGTGATTTTCATTTAATACCTAACTGTTTGGGGCAGCGGATGATATATTAATGGAGATTCGATTCATTAGATTAATTAGTCGTCATCTTCATTAAAAGGGAGAAGAAAATGTTAAAAATGTTTATGGTTTAAACAAGCATTGGAAATGGCAGAATGAAAGCAAATTTTCTACGAAGCAATACATTTCATGATCTTGAAATTTAAAAAAGGATTTCTCTACAATTTTATTTTAAATTGAACTTATTACAAAATAATTCAACAAGACTGATTCCTTTAAATAAAAAAATAAGAGTTAAATTTCAAGAAAAGATGCTTAAAAATTATATTTTACTTAAAATTCAAATGTTTTTAACAGAAAAAATTATGACAATTTATAATCAGTTTATAATTTTAAAGTAGATAAAATTTTCGAAATTCTAACACTTTTTCGCCTTTTTTTGTATGATTAACTATAAAATAAAATTTTGTTTTAAGGAAAAATTACAATATATTTATTATTAAAACTAATTATATAATATCTGATTTTTAAAAACGTCGTCAGTTTAAGAGCGATAAAATATGAAATTTAATTATTATCATTGATAATGAATTTTTCTGAGAGTAGAGCAATGGTGGAATGAAAATATAAATGAATAAAAATGCTCAGCAATGGCGTAATATGGAGAGATTTTAAAATGTCTATCTAGATAAGTCAAGCCGTATTATAATATGTTATTGGAAATACATTTTTATAAATCAAAAGATTATTGCACTCGAAAAAATATTTAAAATCATTTTTCATTTTTGTAAGAACATAATTTTTATTCGAACAGAATAGATGTTTCACCCACTTACTGATATGTTGGAAATTTGAAATGCTGTATACTTGTTCATTCTCCAATCTCAAAATACATTTTCATTATTTTTCAGAACTTAATTATTAAGTTTAATTTAATTAATAAGATTAAATTTGGTTATATGTCAGTGGTTCCAGCTTGTGAAATATTATAACTAATGAATAAAAAAATAGAAAATAATGTAAATAAAAAAATCTGCCATTTAATGCACTCATAAAAGTGTATTTTAAAAAGTTGCTTTTGATTAAATTTATTGTAAATCATGTATTAGGAAGAGGTTTTAAATGTTAAATTTTGACTGGTATTCCTTGGGATACTATCCCCTTGGCCTGGCATAAAAAGTTATTACAGATACTGATAATTTTAATCTTTATATTTAAACATATTAGGTGAAATATTGTTTCATTTATAATAATTTGCTTTATAATACCTACTGGACGTATAAAAAATAATTTCGATAATATTAATATTAGTAAAAAATTGATAAATACAATAAAAGAATGCTACTTTAATAAAATATGATTTTTTAAGTTTGAAATTTACTGACTTCGTTGAGAATAAATTGTAGTTACTATAAATAAATGATTCAAAGGCTGTTAATAATATGTACTAACCATTTCAATAGCAATCATGTTTTAATTTCGAGAAATTCACTAACATGTTGTAAAATCCTCAAAATCCGAAACCTTTCCACCACTTTTAATAAAAAGACGATGCACCCATTTGATTAGTAAATGTTTTCTACTTATGAACATAGTCGTTTCTCTGTTACAAGAATAGATCGTTAATTTTTTATGATCACCATTTTAAAAGCAAAACTACAGAAAAAAAAATACTGGATTTAGTCTTCAAATTGACATTAAAATATTTCTTTCGGTATATGAATGAATAATATCTTAAATTATTCCATGCTAAAAAATGGGTAAGGATTTTTAAAAAAAACACACAGTTAGAATTGAAAAGAGAATTTGAAGAATTGTTCACGGTCAATTTCTTTCCCTTTCAATGTGGAGGCAGTCTCTTTCACATGAAAATAAAGAAGAGATATTTCGACAAAGCTTCGGGAGTTTCATCCCAATTTGATTTAACAAGCCTTTGTTTCTGCCGAACTAAAGAGTTTCAGCTGAGGCTTCAAAATAATAAAGTTACTTCGTCGGCATTTTCATTAAAAGGTAGAAGGCGAATTTCACAAAGATCCGAAAGATCCGAAAGAAGGATAGAAAGAAAAAATCAAAATGTGCACCAAGAAAAAATAAAAGAGAAAAAAGTCGAGCTTTTAATTCAAAATATCTCTGTATGATAAACTTAATTTAATCCATTTTATTTTATTTTAATCTATTTTATCTTATTTTACCTTTTTTCTCCCAACATTAACATCTTGCAGATAAAACAACAGAAAGGTATTAAAATATTCAGGTTTAAATCAAATTCTTAATTAAGTGCAAATAAATTAACTATTAGGTGCCGGAGATGAAGGACCATTGAGTCCAGATACTCCGCCGAAATAATCATAGCGTCGTCTGTATGATAATGTTTTATGTATAATTCATCGATCTAAATTTCATATTTAAAACTTGTCCTTAATTATATAATAGAATTAAGTGCATGCAAAAATTTATAATTTATCCGGACCATACTATAATGAATCTTAATTTCTAAAACAATGAAAAAGATTAATCAAAAGTATATTAGGAATGACTTAATTTTTTTTAATATTAGAGAAAATATTGAGGGAAATTAAATTGATTTTAAAATAGAGTAGAAATGCTTTTGTGCAATAAATATGCTTCAAAATTACAAAGGAGAAATCTTTAAAATTTTATTTTAAAGTCTAATTCAAATATTGAAAAATCCAAACAGGAAACCTCTTAGAGGCCATTTATTATTCAAAAAGCAGCTAGATGCATCTGGCAGCGTTTGGTTCAATAGCTTGCTTTATAGAGTCATAGAGTAGTTAGTAGAGTTTCCATAATAACTGTCGTTATTGATAGAAAGAACACCAGCCTACAAACATTAATATTTTAAAAATTAAATTCATCTGGCGTTTTTTTCACGATTTTAACAAGTAATGGTGAAGTCAAAAGTCATTATTAAAGTTTAGATTAAATTTCAAAGAGATTTTTATATGTTTCGTTTCATTTATTTTCAAGAGTGTACTTTTAAAAAGAAAAATTTCGATACGTTTAAATCTAAAATTGCTAAGTATACTGATAGTGTTAATTTAATAGATGTTCATTAAATATTGACTACTTAAGTGAATATAATCAATAAAGAAAATATAAATTGTAATACAATCTTATTTTTCGAAAATGTAATTTTTTCAATTAACAAACATAAATATTTTTAAATCTCCAGTTTTCAGAATTGTTACATGAAAAATTCCAAACTCATCATAAATTGCATGTTTTACCAAAATTGAAGCTTTTGTCAAATGATTTTAAGCAATAAGAGTGGCAACACCTATGGTAGGAATTACCAAATTCTAAACAGTTTTGTCAGATCTGTGACGCTCGGAAGAGTGCATGCGTCCACGTCCCTGTGTCACTTTGAAATTAACAAATGTATTTAATTTTTGTTTGTATAATTTTGCTTTGTGGATATATTTAAATGCTCTTACAAAAACTGAGCTTGTTTTCATAAGCTGTGAAATTTAAATTTTTATTATGAATTAAGGATATATAATATTATGTTTTCATCAATCTAGAATTAAATTACATACTGATATCAGATCGGATTTTTATCAGAATTATCTTTTTTGTTGCCATTTTTTCATTTGCTAATAAAAAAGAATTTCTCTATCAACTTTTTATTCCATGTTCAATTAATTTTTTATAATCAGTTATCACATTTTCATATTGGGATTGAAAATTTTATATTGACATTTTTTTATATATCTCTTGCTTTATAAAAAAAATGAGTGATCTATTTTAAACGTAAAGCAATAAATAATTTCTCAAATGAAATAATCATACTAATGTTCACGCATTGTTTCATCTTTTAGACATTAATTTATTAGCTGTAACAAGATGAACAAATGTAGAAAATGCCGGGGATTAATAATTTCAAACGATTCTTCAGGAATAGAATTTACATTGTCAACAACTTTATGCACTTTCAAACATAATATAAATATATTTTCTTAATTAATCACAAATATTTTAGAACCCATGCCTTAAACAAAAATATATTTTCCTTTTCTTATACTTAATTATTTAACTATCACTAAAAAGAACGTTTCCAATCCCTATTGATTATCAACCTTTTTAAAGTGGCTTGGGGAATAAAATAACAGATGCTGCTCTTTAAAAGGAATGACATTCAGGTATTTTCTTTCGGAAGATGCATGGAGAATGACTTAAATGTTCATGGTTAAACGAGAAAAAAGAAAAAGTGTGAGAGAGAAACACAAAAGGGTACCTTTTAGAAGAATTTTCTTTGAAGAATTACCCTTTCGCTTGGTTTCTTTTCAGGTTAATCTAGAAAGGGGGTTGCTTTTATTTCAAAAGAAAAGAACGATTTCTCGGAAAAGTTTCCAGATTTTCTTCGCAGTTTGTCTTAATAGACTTTTGTTTGGAGCTCAAAGTAAAGTTAATACGTTGAGCTATCGAACTAATAAGTTTAATTCGTCGTCGTTTTCATTAAAAATAAAGACGCCAGGCTTCTCAAAGATATCAAGGCGATAATATAAAACAGAAAGAAGAAAAAAATATATTTACTGTCCAAACTATAGAAATATTGCTAGTGAACGACAAATTTAGTAGTAATTGATGGAAAGGCTTAGTTCTTTTTAAGGATGGATTACCAAATTATATAATTAGAAATTAAAAGTTATTATAAATGTCAAATTAACTAAGTTTCTAATAGCTTGATTTAAAAGATAATGAATGATTTTTAAAAATTAATATTAATAATAGCCTGTTTTTCAGCGACAAACATTTAAACTTTTTTGACCCTATGATACCAATCGAGTAATCGGTCTCCTGTATATGACTACGTTCTGTATGAATTTTTTGAAAAACATTCGGAAATAGTTATATTTTTGAATATTGCTCAACATATTTGAAACCTAAATAAACCAGTCAAGCGGCAAACTTTTTTTAATTGGAAAAAAGGGGCCTATTTGTAGTTAAAAAGAGATATAAAGTACATATCTTGCAATTTAAAGGTTTGTCAAATGATTTACTTAAAATTTCGCAGGAAACTTAAAAAAAATATTCAGTTCCTGAACAAATAAATAAATAAGCTGTTTAACTGATAAAATACACGAAATTTGCAATTTTATTTTCATATTGTTAAACACTAAAACAATTATATAATATTTTTAATTAAATATATTACTTATTTTTAGTTCAGAAACTACAAAACATATTGAGAAATTATTAAATTAAATTAGAACAAACAATATGCATTAGATTGTAATCCATGAGGTTTTTCACAACTAAATTCTATCAAAGATTAGAATTTGAGATAACAGTGTCTAAAGATGTAAAACAGCATTGTAACATGTGAAAATGCAAGTATAAAAATTAGTGTAACTCCTGAAAAAATAAGAAACAAAATTCTAATGCTTTTATGAAGAAATCTATTCAAACATTAAGAATATTAAATAAGAAAAATTCATAGTTTCGAAAACAAAAATTCGATATTTTCACATAGTCACCTACCTTAAAAGTCGATAAATATTACGAATTTACATAACCGTAAACGTAATATAATTTGGATAATCTATCGCTCTGATGAGGTGACTGAAAAGTGAGGCATTGTGAAATTTCAGACGTTCTTGTTTGTAAAGTTAATGAAAATCAGAACTTTAATTCTTGAAAATTTATTTTTTCGTTTCATAAATTCAACTATCTCAGAAAAAGCACTTATCCGTTTCAGATCCAAGATCAACCACAAACACGTCAGTGTTGAAGAATTAAAATTAATTACAATAAAATAATTTTATTTAATTTGTCTGACTGAGATGAATAATTTTATGTATGAAGTATTCTTTAAATCGGCTTTTTTTATCAAGTGAAAACAAGATGAGTTTTTTGAAGCCTCAAAATGCACGGGCAGAAAATTGGCGATGATTGGATATTGGATTTTTCGGTTTTGGGTTATTAGAAAAAGCTAAAGAAGGTTGCCACATTTGGTGATTTATCGCCAACAAAAAGTTACAACTTGGCGCAAAGATCCGCTATGTACCCGATTCTCCTGTATGGCCAATAAAGGGCAGTGTCGCAAGAAGTTATCAACTGAAGATGCACAGAACAGAAAATGGGAATGAACACGAAAGAGCAAGGATATGTATGAAAAATTATATAATATGATTTTTTTTTGTATGTTTCAATTTTTATAGCTGGCAAGAAAAAAAAATCGATTTTGAGAGGGGGGAGGACACCGCTTTTCTAAACGTTGACGATGGCGAAATACAATAGTCACGTGATCATTTTAAACCAGTTTAAACTGGATTTTCGCCAAAAAAACCGTTTTTTTAAATGTCGACGCATGGGTAATCTGATAGTCAAGTGATTATTTAAAACCTGTTTAGATTGATTTTTCACGAAAAAAAAAATTAGTTCTCGATTGATTTCGAGACGGTCAAAAACCATCGCTTTTCTAAATGTTGGTGATTGCAAAATATGAGTCATGGGAAACCATGATGTTTTTCTGTCGGATTAATACCTTGTGACTAAAAAAAATAAAAATATGATACTTATATGTACTCATATGATAGTTTGAAATTTGCGATAGTAAATTTCAATTGTGTTAATTTTTTAATATCTTTTTTTTAACCAACAAATAATATTTCAAGCTAGAAAGAATTAAATATACCAAAAGACAAATTCTCTTAAATACTGTAAAGAACGATGAATTCGGAGATTCGAAGGAAATATGGAGTGAATAATCCAAAACAAAGAATATTTCTCCTCATATGCTTAATTATTTCGCTGAACGACATTCTCCATGTTTGGTCACCCTCAACGTTTTAAAAGAGATTTCACGTATAAAGCGACAGGCGCTGCTCTTTAAACGAGCAGCATTTTCGTTATTTTCTTTTCGAAAATACATGAACGATAACTTAAACATTCTTGGCTGAATGAAAAGGAAAAAAAAAGGAAAGACTCGAAAGGGACCCTTTTAGAAAGTTTTCTTTGAAGAATTATCCTTTTGCCGTCAGTTTGTTTTTCGCGTTCAGCTAAAAGCGGTCGCTTTTATTTTAAAATAAAAAGGAAGATTTTTCGGTACTGTTTTAGGATTTTCCACCTCGATTTGTTTTAACATGCCTTTGTTTGGGGCGCAAAGAAAAGTTTGAGTTGAGGCGAAATAATAAATTTAGTTCGTCACTGCTTTCATTAAAATAAAGAAACCGGTCGGTTTAAAGACTTCAAAAAGAGCAAATATAAAATTAGAAAGCAGGAAAAAATTTATTTAAAAAAAACCACAGAAAACTGCTGATTTTAATTAAGGTTTTTGTCGAAGAAGGAAAACATTTAATTTTATTTAAAAGCTCAAATTAACATTCTTGAAATTTTTTTTAAATATAGCTTTACTTCATATTTTCTTTAAAACAGGATGCCTGTTGAAAAATTTGCTTTTATTATAGATAAAAGTTTGTAAAACTTTCTTTCCTCAGAATAGTTTTAACAAGCCATATTTGTAGATTTTAAACAAAGCGTATATTTTTTAATTGTATAAGTAGTATATGGATCCCTTATAAGACACTAAAAAACATTATAAAAATTCACAAAAGTCATATGAGCTGATGAAAAACGCTTCATTTTTCAGCCACAAAGTCCTATAAAAACAGGGGGGAAAAACTTTGAAATTTCTTTTACAATTTTTTCCTGTTTCGGGGGGCTTTCTGTCTCAGGAATGAGGTATTTTTCGATATTTCATATGATTTTTGTGAATTTTTATAATGTTTTTAGTGTCCTATAAATTAAACTAAACTCAGTGGAACGACAGTTCGTGTAGGCCTTGGCCCACACGGGCACGAGCCTATATCTACTTTCTTGACCAAGGGCCCTGAGGTGCTAGGCTTATGTCCCGTTTAGGTAATCAACCTAACGCTGAACCCCCTGTATTTATTTCTCAAGTATGCTTGGTTCTCAGTTTATAGACCCACTGAAGGGATGAAAGCTCAGTCGACCTTGCTCAGCCCGAGGATCGAACTTCGAACCTATGCCTGGGAACCTCTACGCCACCGGGCTTTTTAGTGTCCTATAAAGTATCCCGTATACAACAAAACAGCCCTCCATAATTTTCTCATTAAAAATCTCATTTTCTTCAATTTATAAAGTAAATTTATTCATTTTTGAGAAATATTGAGACCGAAATGACTTCAATTACCTAAGATTTTATAAACCATGAGATCCAAATGTCTTCAAAATTTATAAGATATGAATGAGATAAAAATGTTTTTGCAACGGAAAAACTTTTGAAATTTCTTACAAAATTCTCTCCCTGTTTTTTTTTTTTTTTTTTTTTTTTTTGGGGGGGGGGCTTTGGGTCTCAAAAATGAGGTATTTTTTGACATTTTATATGACTTTTGTGAATTTTTATTGTGTTTTTAGGGTCCTATAAAGGTCCACACATACTACTTGGATGCATCTTTAAATTTTATTAATTGTTGTTAAGTTATAAAAATATTTTTATTTAAAGTATTTTATGGAAATTATCTCTTATTCTTATAACAGACAAGAGCGATTGCATATTTTTTTCACAATTCTTTAGAAATAAGAGGGTTATTGAAACTCCTGTATGACATTAGAGAAGGATAAATTAGGAAAAGCATAATGTTCATGAAAGTGCTGATATTTGTGACCGAAACAAAAAATATGATTCTAGATTCAAAAATTTAAGACGTTTTAAGAAAAGAATGAGAAATCTCTATTTATTGAAAACATTGAAGTATCCGTTTTAAATTTGAGAATGATAAATTAGAAAAAGCGCGATGTTCATGAAGATATTGATATTTGTGACAAAAACGATTATGATTAAAAATCGATTCTAATTTCTTAAATGTAAGGTGGCTTAAGGAAAGCCTAAGAAACCTATATTTATTGAGAACAATTTTGTGAATTCATGATTTTTTTTTATTTCCATTTCACTGCAACCGGCAAAATCTCTGTGGAAAGAAGAGGAAAAAGAGATTGAAAAATTTTCTACTACATCTTTTTATTCTTTTTTTTTTCGTCTCCAAATATATTTCTCTGAAAGTTGTGTTTTTTATTCTTTTAGAAAAAAAGAGAAATACTTATTGATGTGTCACTCGTAGGATGAACGTGGTGTCCCCGAATGTCCGAATAAAGAATTGTTTCTTTCAAAAAACAACCGAAAACAATCATCAACTCTGGCATTTTGAAAAGAAAGTGTGTAAGCAATTCCTTTTCATGCCAAACTTCTTTTCCGTGTTATTTATTTTGTAATTTTACATGAGTCACCTTTTCTGGTTTTAGGTATTTCAGCATCAGCTAAAGTGCAAACAAATATATGTGTACTTTAATCACTTAAAATACATTAATTGAGAGTACTTTTAACATAAGAAAGAAATCCCACCGTAACACAAATACTTCAACGAAAAATATTGTTTTAAAATTCCAGTCGTCAATCCGGAAATCAATGGCAGATTCATTTAATACGCTGTTAACCCTTTCCCTACTGATCCACCAAAACGGCAATATAAATGCAATACTTGCAGACTGATTCCTATTTTAAAAGAGGAGTGTGGGACATAAAATGTGTCATCATTAAAGATGTCCTAGCTTTGCAACAGCCTGTACTCATCTGTTTAAACTTACTTGCAGTGCCAGCCAACACTCACCCCCCCCGGGGTGGCGAAAGAGAAGACTCCACAGTTCAGACTAGGTTGTCGTGTGACCTGGACCAAAAGATACATGCTAAGATACTGTTACGAAACAGGAAACGAAATTATATTATTTATTATTGTTCACATTCATATCCTATTAAGAGAGGATGTGATCTAATATTATAATTTTGCAATGTTTTAATAATTTAATTAGCATTAATCTAACTATAATTTTATATACATTTATAGAGTTCCATGAAAAAGGGGTTTAAAGACAGCAATTCATTTCTTTTTATTGAGATAGAGACACCCATTGTTTGAAACAGTAACTGGCCAGTGTAGAATTTCCTCGGCCGTTTGAGCTGGATCAGTATCGAAGGAGTTAAGATGAAAAGGAAATCCCGCCATCTGCGCCTTTTACTCCTCTAATCTCATAAATGTTGGGGCTATGAGGATGAAAAAGAAAGAAAGGCATTGTAAATTATACGTAAAAATAGTCGTAGTAAATCTTTTCACTATTGATCGAGCCATGCAAGCTCCATAGTGATGAACCGGTTTCTGTTTCAAAAAAGTCTCCAACGTATATCTCCAAAGATGACCTTGGGAGAGAAAAGTCAGATGCATACATGACAGTAATGAATTACTTTTCATCATGAAATGAACTCAGAAGTTTCTAGAAAGAACACATTTAGTTTGTACTTGTATTAACTTTTCAAACAATATTCTGAAATTATTTTACATATCTACATATTTTTCCATCTGTTAAATTCTGAATTCATTTGAAGAAGAAGAATATTAAAATGTAAGAATATATTACAAAAAAAATCATTTTTGAGGAACTCATTTACTAAAATTGATTTCGTAGCTCAAATTAGAGTGTTAATGATTCTATTGCAGCTTCCCCAGCTCTCATAGTGATAAAGAGGAGTGCAT
Organism: Argiope aurantia; assembly: GCA_026543865.1. NCBI lineage: Eukaryota > Metazoa > Arthropoda > Arachnida > Araneae > Araneidae > Argiope > Argiope aurantia. Next base: position 135,688 of record JAPMOR010061227.1, on the reverse strand, counting down.
GGGGGACGGGAGGGAGACGAGTCCATTTCACACCTTACTCCACATATACATAAAACATCCATATCAAATAGCATTTATGGTTTCATTATCTTCATAAATCAAGGAATGAATGATTAAATATCATTTTCCTATATCTATCCTTTAAACGAATTCTAGCTACGGAAAAGTACTGAGTACAAACATTATTCGTTATGATGATTCGCATAATTTAAATTATATTTATATTTCCTACGGTGAGTGTATTCTAAAAAAAGAACAATTTCATCTCTAAGTGACACTAACATACTTTTAGAGCATGGTTGTCAATCTATAAAAACTGGCTTAACTTACCAATCGTCGGTTGAAATGAAATTCAAATTACTCTGGTCGTTGTGTTCACAATATAACAATGTGGCAAAAATTTGTTTAAAATAGATATAATTCCTACAAAGATTCTATCAAAAATATATATGAAGGGGTCACTCATATAGGTAAAAGTTCAAATGAAAACCATTGCAATTTTATAGATCAAAAAGTGTTTATTATATATGTGAAAATCATATACTAGATCATCAAATAGCTTTCTAACATTAATGCATAAGAAATCAAGACTTCTATTATGTGTGTGTGTGTGTGTGCGTGCGCGTGTGTGTCAAATTTGGCAGCTCTAGCTTCAATAGGATGGCCTGCAGAACGGCAACGTGCACAAAAAGTCTTTCTTTTTTCATCTTGAAATCTATTATTCAAAATTACTACGCCAGTCTGAAAGAGTAATGAGATTTTAGCGTAAATGATAAATAAATCATTATTAACTTCAGAATATATTGAAATAGCATATCGTCATTAATTAAATAAAAGTGTTGCAATTTGCAATATGTACCCTATTTGAAACTGAATGAATAATCCATTATGAAATCATAAAACATGTCAAATAAATATGTTTAAGAAAAAGAGGAAAGAAAGAATAGAAGACAGTAAACATATCATTCTGTTATAAAGTAAATACTTTAGTGAATTCTTTTACAAAATATAGCAGATTATCCGCAACCAGTTGTCCATCATTGTCAGCCCATATAAATGAAAAATAAAGTATAGAATAGAAAAGAAAAACTGATTTGTAAAGAAGAAAATTGCTGTAGTGATTGAACCTCAGGAAATGTCGCTGACAGCTGCTGGAGCATTCTTCCTGCTGCTACATGTAAAGCGTCGTTCACTGCAGTTGTTGGTTTAAACCTGAAATTCTTTTCTTCGTCGTAAATGTCTTGGAAACTATAAAGTAAATGTTAAAGTTAATAAAAGATATCGGTCGAATTTCCTTAAATTAAAAACAAATATCAAAAATCAAAATTTAAAACATTCATTCAATTTTTTTATATATCATATTCAAAGTTCTCTTGTATAATAAAGCATACCTCAACCACTGAAATTAACAAATATTCAGTGAAAGACCGAGCATTTTAACTAATTCCTTTTTTATATCAAAAAGGTTTTATGACGAACTTGCTTCCTTTTGATAAAATAGACGCGTCGATTATATTAAATTTTCGTTATGTTCGTTTAAAATAATATAACATATTTTTATTCCTTTTTAATCTTTTTAAATAGATTATTTGGAAGAAAGAGGAATTAAAAATCTATACTTATATAAAGCTCAATGTGTGTGTGTGTGTGTTGGCGCTCTATAGGCCAGGCCATTTGATCTACAGCTACCAAATTTGGTGTGTGTATACCTTGGAGGTCGGAAATGTACACCCGGGGTCAATTTTTCGGAATTTTTAATTAGAATTTTAAATATTAATTAAAAACTAACTTTCATGCCAAAAAAATCTTCATTTCCCCCACCGCCAAATGAGTAAGGCTTCAGCATCCCCCCCCCCCCCCAGTGGGGTGTAGGCTAAACAGTTTTCGGCCGTTTTTTTCAAACGATTCTGTTTATTTTCTTACTGTTTGATGCATTTAAAATTAAACGTTGTTAATTAATCGATCTTTCATATTCATTCTGAAGTACTTTTGAATTAAATGAAACAGAATAAAGGAAATTAAAAGTTTCTAATCTGCATAGGGTTACCCCGATTGACGTGGAAAAAATTCACGCACTTGCGTTACCATAATTGGCGTTGAAAATTCACGCATGCGCATTGTGTTCGGATTGTTTACATCTATTTTCAACGAAAGCGGAATTATATTTAGGTCAGTTGTATGCTTTTGTAATTAAATTGTATTTATGTTAGTTTAAGTTCATCGTTTCTTAAGTAATTTTTTTACCTGTTTTCGACCGATTATTTTAAACGATTCATTTTATTTTTTGAGTGTTTGATGCATTTAAAATTAAACATTGTTAATTAATAGACCTGCTCATGATGAATCTGAAAAAATTTTGTTGATAAATTCTTGAGATATTACATAAATTAAGAAAGATATTCTTTAGTGCCCATAAAGTTTAAACGCTCAGTGACTCTGTTATCAGTAATTATATTATTAAAAAAATGCTTTGTTTCAGTAAAAAATATTATTATATTAATTGCAGACTAATTCTTTCCACTTTAATTTAAAGCATAAATTCTACGGGAGCTAACAGAAAATTGGAGAGATACATATTACGTTATGACTGAAGGCCTTTATAATATTATGAGTGAATTGAAATTTGAAGTTTCAAAATATTTTAATGAAAAAGCTATTAAAGTAGGAATTACATAAAATATTTAATTATTTAATTTAATTATATTTATTAAAGTAGGAATTACATAAAATATTAAATTTTAACGAGCATTAAGATTGGCGAACCGGCTGGTCGCCAAAGGCGGCTAGTCTTAAATAAGAACATAAATTTCCAACTGAATAAAATTTTTGTGAAAGCATTCATAGAAGTAAACTGTATTTAATGCATTTTATTTATTTATTTATTTGCTTTATAAATTGTATATAAAACTAATTCAAATATAAGCTAACATAATAATATGCGAAAAAAGTAATAAATTATCAGTGAAAAGAAGTTTAAGATTTCACATCTGCATTACGTAAGAAACAATGGGAAAATCATCTTCAAAAATTATAATACCGTTTTCTTTCCTATGGCTAATTCTAAAATATTAATAAGCATGCTTACATAAATGAAGATTGTTTGCATTCATATTTGGAATATTAAACTAGAAGAAATAATCATTTGTGTACTTACAAACACATGCAATAATATATATTGCATTTATTTAATGTTAAATTATTAAAGGTAAAAATCTTAAATGAAAAATAATATATCTAAATGCAGTAGTGGATATTCAAGTGGACAGCTGCCTAGGACCTCTAGGTTAATAGGTTGATTATTAAGCTTTATTTTCCTAATTGCCAAATAAATAAATTAATAAAAAATACGAATTTTTTGAATGATAACATATTTAAATATTTAAGATTTGAAATATTAGGATGATGTTAAAACTTTATCAACTGTAACTAATCAAGCTCCTGAATGTTTTATTATATTATTTTTATAATTATTAAAATATTTATAGAACCGGAGAGATGCTTCAACAATATTGTGTACAAATGTCACTACCGAACCACCGCGAGTGAAAATTGATCAATAAAAACAAATAACATCCGCAAAATTACTAAGGTAAAAATAATTAACCTGAAAAAATCAGTAATGCATTAAAAATGAGCTGAAATATGAAACTTAAAAGTGATTACGTTTGAGGATATAGTGATGACACTAAATTAATACGTCAGTTAAGAACTAGAAGACTTTGATAACATAAAGCGATGACAATATAAGCCGCTATCACATTAAGTGGTAAACACTATAATTTCGGGAAAAAAATCCAATCATATTTCCATTTTCACAAGAAAAGAGTTACGCTTTATATAATAAAATAGCATAAATCATCAATTATTTTATAAAGCAATAAAAGTTCGCGTAGTTCTGACTGATTAAAAGTAATTAATACCTTTAACCTCAATTTTGCTGACAGTAAAATTTAGTTCGAATTTAGTTTTAAAATCGAACAGTTTGAAGCTTCATTATAAATTATGAATCGGAATTCATATTTTGGTGGATTTCGATTGAACAGAACTAGAATTTAACAGCTATTTCAGACATATTTTAATGTAAATTATTTCAAATATTGAACTTTTCCACCACATACAAAGGAATTTCTTCTCTTTTCTATTTTGGGTTGATTCTAAATGATCCCGATAATCTTCTAAATGGAATTTTATTTTGGCCATATTTTTTTTCCCAAAACTGATAAATAAAACTGTTGAATCTGCATTTATGATTATTATTTTTGAGTGAGGAGATTGGTGTTTGACAGGATGTAACTTGACACAGTTTCACAATATCTAGAATCACTTATCACAAAATGATGAATTAACAGGAGTAAAGGTCATTTCAAGTATGGCGTTATTTTTTCCCCTTCAAATTTATGTATTTGTATAAGAGATTGAAAAGCAAAGTAGATGTATCTCCGACAGTTTTCAGTCCGAGCGAATAGCAAACGTTTATTTTATTTAGAAATTTATTACTCGTTTTATTTTCCGCTGGTGTCATTTTACGGTGCTTGATATTAAACCGCTTGGTTTCCCTGTACTCCCTAAGCTACTGCCACAAGGTCACATCATAATTTTGTGCAATACGATGACTGTTTTGGTATGTCATTTTTCTATTCTCTAAGTATTTTTTTATCATTTTTATAGGCAACTTAGATAACTGTTGAATTACTTTCTTTATCTGTTGATCTTTTTATGATGAAATGAAAACAATATTTTTGTAAAATTTTAGATGGTAAAACTATCTAGTTTCAAATCTTCACAAATTGCTGATACTATTTTTTTTATTTGACTATATTTTATGTAAATGTAATTTGGCTTTAACTGTGTAATGTTCAAGTAAAAAACATCAATTTGAATTGGAATATTTCTGATTTATTAAAAAACAGTTCAAACATTTCCTTTATGTAAGCAATTTATATTTGTATAGCAGTATTTCATAAATTCTTGGCTACTTTTATTAAAAAAATCCTCTTAAAGCAGATCTGCCTAAAATATTTCTTTGTGTTTTATCTCTATTTAAAACTTGCAACAATGTATTCTAGATATAATCAAGTTCTGTTTAATGAAAAAAATTTCCGTCTTTTGTAGTCAAAAGATATTTGCATGGAAATTAAATTTCTTATGCTGAACTATCTTTGTTATTTAGCAACGTCTTAATATAGAGAAACTTATTAAATCACTTGATTTCCATTTTTTACTCAAGGATTAGTTGTTTTCAAAGACATTTGTTTTTCTTAACATAACTTAGAACTCTAAAACTTCTGAATGCATATAAAAGTATCTTATGCTGAAATTGATAAAAAGTAATTTTAATAAAAATATTATTAAAATTATTCAACAGTTATCAAAATGATCCTTTTAGTGCACAAAAATATTATAAAAAAAATCCTTATTTTATGTAATACTAGCTGGTACCCGGCACGTTACTGCCGCAGAAAAAAATAATTTTGGAAATATCATTTGAAATTTGAAATAGCTATTCTACTTAATTGCGAATGACTGAGAGAATTATATTAAATTTTTTTATCTATATTAATACATTCATTGCAATTCAATGATATAAAAAGGAAAAGTATAAATAGAATGAATTCTATTTTTTCACTTTATTATTCAAGTGCATTAGAATAGACAGTACTTTTAGTTTTTCCGTCTTCAGCATAAACCAATGAATTTCTTGTTTGTCCGACTATTCATCCAACATACAATTAGCCATGTAAAAAACATGGATTTTCTAGGTTCAATCCACACACTTGAAGTGACTAACCTTGTGCCTAGTTCATGACCTTGATGAATGCAAGTCAAATGGGGAACTGTAGTCATTTAAAATGAAAGGGCATGTCGGTGGGAGTAATGGGAATGCGTGGAATGAGCACAACTTTTCTATTCGATTTTCCGTTAAGAATACTCTGATGAGCGTGATCGTTTAGCATATAAATGTTGTCTTTTGGTTCTTGCCATATGTTGATTTTGAGATTCTGAAGCAGGTTCTTGGGATTCTTGGGATTTGCACGTGAATTTGCAAATGGTAAACGATCTGCTTCATTGCTAGCTTGCATTTCCTCGTTTGTTTGAGAAGCTTGAATTTACTTATTTCTTTTGTGGATTGATAAGTGTCAATTTTAAAATAATGATGAATCATATATGCAAATCATATGAAGCGATTTTTTTGTAAATTTTATTGTGTTCAATATAAATGTCTGTAACTACACTAGGCCTATACCTTTGCGCAAGCAATAAGTTGGCAGAGATTTATCACAATCGGATGAATGGTAAGGCAGATCATAAAATACGAACAAATAAAAATTCATTTTCCTATATTAAATGACGGTTGCCGGCATCCTGGCATAGGGGTAGAGCGTTTTTCCCGTGATCTGGGCGTCCTGGGTTCGAGTCCCAGTTCGGGCATGGTTGTTCTTCATTTTTTCTATCTGTGAATGTGCCCCCCCCCCTGTAAAAAGGGTCTGTGCAAGCGAATGTGTAAGGCGTGAGTAGCAAAATCGTACTCTTAGCCCTAGTTGGTGCTACTAAAATAAGAGATAGGCTTAAATAGCTGATTTCGAAACGGTGGGCGTGTTCATGGCAAGTGCCAGCAGAAACAGCAACAAATGACGATTGAATTATATTCTTTCTCTGATACAAAAAATAATATTTTACAGCTGAAATATATCTACAAAGATTTTTTGATCCGTTTGACAATAATACTTTTTTTATGACAAACATAAATCTAAGTTTTTTTTTTGTTTTTTGTTTGTCTTCCAAAACTATAATTTTATTCGATGAAAAATGGAATAAAGCTTTCACATAAGGAATCCATAAAACCATATAAATAACACGTTAGGATTTCACTTCTCGATATCAAACGATGAAACACTTCTCACTTTTCAACTTCTCGCTGCTTTAGTGCTCTGGAAATTGAGATTGAATGTCAGAAACTTCAGTCGAGAACAAGCCCTTCTCTCGCATTCGCTTTTCACGATCGGTTAGAGATCACACAATGAAGAAGTCAGGTCTTCCGTCTTGCCTCCACTTCTAAAAGTATCCTTATCTCTTGCGATGTGAAATCATAAAACTTGGCACTTTCCAATATTTCTCAGCCTATAATGGAGCTACAAATATCAATTTCCATAAAAAAGATTTACCGGAGAATCGAATATTTCTTTTTTTTTCTCCTTCTTCCAGACATTGAAGAGAGATACTTTGAAGCAAAATTTAGAGGAGGAATTGAACTGGAAGTTTTATAACTTTGAAGCGTTTAGTTCCAATTTAGATATCTAACCTGGTAGAAAGTCAATCTGTTTAAAATATTCATACTAACGTAATATGAAGCGAATATTTAAAAAAATTGCTTTGAAGATGTATGGGTGTAGGGCGATAATATCGATCAACGAAGTATAATTTAATTTTGGTTGAAGTTATTTTAATGTAAACTTTGAAGAATAATGTGAAAACAATAGTTCCATTTTCTTAATTATAGTTATAGTAATCATAGTTAATAAAAAATCTCAATGGCATCAGTTCGGTACCCAGAGCGCAAGAAATGTTGCTGTCATGCGGACACAAGGAAAAATGTCCAGACAAACATCCGACATAAAACATTTCCACATTTCACAACATTTTCGAAAATGTTATAATGTATAAATGCAAAAATAGTATTGTTCTTCTATAGTCTATTCAAACAGATAATAATAAATAATTGTTTTTTGGAAATAATGCACTTATGTAGAGAAAATGGCGATAAAAAGCATTCATTACCATAACAAAATTAATGTATTCATATATACCATGTATATCTACATTTGTACAGTAAAATTACTATTGCTTATTATTATATTTTTATTATATTTTTTAATATATTTTATTATGGAAATTTATTTATTTACCTTGGAAAAGTTAAAATAGAAATACGTGAATTGTTTGAAAAAAGTAATATGACAGTAGAATGCATTTAAAAAACTTTAAATCAATAATTGAAATTTTATTAAAAATATGATTTTAAACTAGAATGAAATTACATTATTAATTTTATATTTTATAAAATGGAAGAGAAATAGCATTTATTCGAGTTCTTAATTTTATTTATTATTCAAAAGTTGAAAATTAATTTAATGTCTAACTTGCTCCAGAAGTATTTATCATAAAATATATACTAAAATAAATCATATGAAGCTCTATATATTAAAGCAAGAAAGTAATTTATAAATATCTAGAATTCCAAAAGCGTTCCATAGTGAAGATATCCTAATCAACTTTAGTTTATGCGATTCATTTTGAGAATAAGTAAATACTAGAATACAAATAATTATCGTTACCGGATTCTTTTATAAGCCTTCCACTTTTCTCACAGAAAGCATAAAAAAAATCCCTCCTTTTTCTAATTCTATTCCCTAATCAAGCAGCAAGGAACAGTGTCTACCCATGTATCCGTGTGAAGATTCCTCTTCTTCTGAGGAAACGACACAGAATACCAATTTTCTTAATCTCCTTCAGTAACCTCGATTAGTGAAACGCCATTACGACATGCCTTTGATCATCCAACAACAACAAAAAAAAAAAAACGAATGAAAAAAAAAAAAGATTCTATGTTGCTCCAAGCTTGTTTGTTCCTTTCCCTAAAAAAGTATGCGAAGATGTTGCAGAAATGAACACGAAAAGAAAACAATTTATATCGAGAGAAGAAGTAGAAGTCCGTTTTTTCTTTTTTCTTCTTCTTCTGACTGATAAACTATTTAGACTTTTTCTGATCGTTTGGCCATTTGAGGTACGAATAGAGATTACTCTGCCTGTGCTTTGGGCACATAATCTTCTGTAATGGGATATGGAAAAGTTAATTGGGAAATAGTTTGGTCTCGTTGTACAAAGGAAATACAGATTGGTTTTTGCCAAAGATAAAGATTCTTTCAGTTTTTGCCATTTATTCTTTACTTAGTATTAATTTTATTAATCTTTGCTTATAGGATAATGAGCTTCAGAACATCGGGAAAAGTGGAAAGAATGTCACAGAATAATAATGTACGATTTGTTCGGTAAGAAAAGATTGTAACAAAATGCGTTAATTAATGCAATAATAAATTGTTCTATTTGGAACCAATTATCCAAACGTTTGTTTTTGGAACTGGAGAAGGCCTTTATTTCGGTTCTTTGAACAACATTCCCTCAAGGAAAAACTATGTACTTTGTCGCAAGGGAGTTTGCTTTGTTAACGGTCAAATTCTTTGAATTACTTGGTAAAAAAGGAATATCTAGGATTATGAAAATAAATCTAAATTTGTATTATGTGTATTTATGACTATTATTCACTCTTTATATTTTAGAGCACTAAATATTGGATTACTAATTCAATTTTGTTGAGCAATAACTGAGATAGTTCTCATGATTTATATACTATTCTATAGCTTTATTCGCATAAATAATAATATTCAATTTAAAAAAAAATCTTTTTTTATGTGCATATTAATTAGTAGCAATATCAACAAAACTCAGAATATTACCAAAAAAATTTTATTATTATTTTGAGAAAAGTTATAATTGGTATACAGGAAACACTTATGAAGCGAAGTTTAATTTGGAATATCTTTTTCTTTATCTACTCGGGAGCAAGGACCTTGATCGTACAACAATCTGCCTTTTTATTTCAGTCCTCAGTTGAATTTCTTGTATGAAGATTATACTGAGACCATAATAACTCCTTTCAAGTATATATTCTTTCTTTAAAAAATAATTTGCAACATATACAGTGGTGGCCAAAATTGTGGACACTTTTGAAAATTTTAATGTTTTCCAAATTTATATGCTTATAGAAAATGCATAGTTTCACAAAATGTAAACTCCTACATATCAATTTAAAGGGAATTTAATACTGATTTCAATAGAAAAAGAAAAATTCAAATATTTACGATACTAAAAAAGTTAAGCGGCAATAATTATTGAGATACATTAGATACCGATGACTGCAGTAGTTATCAGTACTTAGTAGGGTAGCCTTTATTTGTAATTACAGCTTCACACTGATGTTTCATTGAGCTGACGAGAGTTTTAAGCTCTTCCTTCGTTATTGCATGATGTCAGGAAACAATTATAACCTCAATTAATTCGCTTTTATTTGACGAACGCTTCATATGTATAAGAGTTTTCAAACGGTGCCATCAGTTCTCAATAATTTTGAGGCCAGGACTGTTTTCTGGCCATGATAACAATTCAATTGCCCTTGTGCTACACCACACTTACGATATTGTTACGAAATTTCTTTACCGGGGTTCGATTGGATAGTGGAAGTGATATGGTGTGTAGAACGTTCAATCAGCAGGCAGAAGTAGAATAAAAACAACGACATTTATTTACACGAAGACACACAGGACAGCACAAAAGCGACAACTATATACAGCACAGAAGACGATTATCTTCACCCGAGACGTGTAGCATACAACAGCACACACAGCAGCATACAACCAGAATCTACTGCAGACAGTAGCGCACAGCTCAGTTCAGCACTAGCTTGACTCAGTCGCTTCCGACTACTCCGTCTTCTACTTCTCCGAATCTGACTCGGATTACTGACTTGTACCTTCGCTGCTCTCGAACTCGGACTACTGGCTTTTTTTTTCTGGCAGCTGCAGCCCCTTTTATAGGTCTCAGGAGGCGGGGCTAGAAGCCTCTCAACCAATCAGGAACGTTCGAGGCGTATCTCGGTTCCTACTGGACGGATCGGGAAAATTCTCGAAGTTTCGGGTATAATCTATTTTGGCGCCAAAATCGCCAAATGGTCGCCAAAGTCGCCAATTTCGTCGCCAAGTTTGTCGCCAAGCTCTGGGACCTCCGACGCACACCTGGACTCCGTCCCATTCAGATGACTGTAAAACTTTCTTTCTGTTGATGGAACAAACTATGCTGGGAAGCCGAATTGCAGGTTTGTAACAATATATTTGCTGTGTCGCATATAGCTGAATCCTGCTGAAAACTGAATGGCATTGTTGGGAAGGAAATCACTGATGGAAGGTGTAAGTTTTGGCTCTAGAATAATGTTAATGTATTTTCTTGCATTTAATGTACCCCCCCCCCATAACATGAAAGTGATCAATACCGTCTGCTGACTGGCATGGCCAAATCATAACACTAATTGCCTGAATGCAGTCAGAATTTAACTCTTCGCCTACTCTATATCTTCGCCATCGCTACCGAATAACGA
>JAPMOR010061227.1:90489-101950 GCA_026543865.1 Argiope aurantia | reverse complement strand
CTAGAAAACAATTTCCGCATCCTGCCTTCCAACATTTGCTTTGAAATTAAAGGAAACTGGATTTGGAAATATCTTTATTGCAGATTTTATTTGTATTTTTGAGTCAATAGTTACTTTGATACTTGCATTCAAATGCCAGGGCAACTCATTTTGAAGAAGCAAAAAGATGAATTTAGAAATTAGTAATAAAAAAAGAAGAAAGTGTCTTGAATGAAATTGGATACTCCTCTACTGAAAATTTTTTGAATATCTCTGCTAAGTCTAGAAAACAATTTCCGCATCCTGCCTTCCAACATTTGCTTTGAAATGAAAGGAAACTGGATTTGTAAATATCTTTATTGCAGATTTTATTTGTATTTTTGAGTCAATAGTTACTTTGATACTTGCATTCAAATGCCAGGCCAACTAATTTTGAAGAAGCAAAAAGATGAATTTAGAAATTAATAATAAGGCAGGACTGATAGTTATTTGATAAAAATCCATGAATTTAATTTATAGTTATTTTGCTAAATTTGATAATATTACATTTGAGCATGAAAGAATCTTTTCTCTTCAACTAGCCAGTATATTTCTACGAAATAAAAATTTTCTGTTTAACTTAATCATGTAGTAAAGACAATCAAATAGTGCATTTTCCAAATGTTGCCATTAAGCAGTTGAATCTAAATTTTAAAACAAGTCTGCAATTTAGGTAATAAAGTAATATTCAAAATTCTATATTTCTTGTTTATTACGGTATTCAGAGGCAATTAAAATTCCAGCTAGCAAAAATGGTCTCCAAGAAACCTTCCATATATTCTCTAAGAAAAGTGATTGTCTAGTAATAATTGTATGCCACTGGCGAGCAATACTTCCATAAGAGCCTAATAGCGAGCAATGTTTGTCGATGGATGAATGCTGAGATGCGGTTAATACACAATCATCAGAACTCCGAATATGTTTTTGGATGGTCTTTTTCCAAGCCATTGGAGCAAAAATTTGACACACAACTGCAACTGTATTCATACCTTTACTTTTCAAATTTCATAATTACGTTTTTGAATTGTCGCGTTTATTTGTTTGTGAAAGCTCAAGTGGTCTATCCTTGACAGATTTTACTCAAATTTGATAAGAATCTATGCTTTAACTGTTAAATTTGTGCATCAAATGTTATGCTTGTACACCATTTGGTTTTACAGTTAGTTATTGTGTTAAATTCTATTCGGTTAACCGAATGCACATAGCACAAAATTTGACAGATGGATATAAATTTGATGTGAAGATCGCATACCAAATTTACTTATTAATACATTTTTTTATGTTTTGTGTTTAACAAATATAATTCCAAATATATTGTTACGAAATTTCCTGCCGGGGTTCATTTGGATAGTGGAAGTTATATGGTGTGGAGAACGCTCAATAATCAGGCGGCAATGGAAAAAGAAACAAGAACGTTTATTTACACGAAGACACACAGGACAGCACAAAAGCGACAACTATATACAGCACAGAAGACGATTATCTTCACCCGAGACGTGTAGCATACAACAGCGCACACAGCAGCATACAACCAGAATCTACTGCAGACAGTAGCGCACAGCTCAGTTCAGCACTAGCTTGACTCAGTCGCTTCCGACTACTCCGTCTTCTACTTCTCCGACTCTGACTCGGATAACTGACTTAGCTCCGTCGATTCCGCTTACTCTTCTTCGACCGCTCCGTCCACTCTGACTACTGGCTTTTCCGCTCCGTCTTCGGACTACTCCGTCGTCTCCTTTGGCAGCGGCGGCCGCTTCCTTTTATAGGTCTCAGGAGGCGGGGCTAGAAGCCTCTCAACCAATCAGGAACGTTCGAGGCGTCTCTCGGTTCCTACTGGACGGATCGGGAAAATTCTCAAAGTTCCGGGTATTATCTATTTTGGCGCCAAAGTCGCCAAATTCGTCGCCAAGTCGCCAAATGGTCTCCAAGTTTGTCACCAAGCTCTGGTACTCCCGACGCGCCACCTGGACTCCGTCCCATTCAGATGACTGTAAAACTTTCTTTCCAATGATGGAACAAACTATGCTGGGAAGCCGAATTGCAGGTTTGTAACAATATGTATTTCGAATTAAGGGAAATTTATAACGTAGAGATTCGTGAGAATCTTGAATTCGAATCTTTTCAAAGTTTTAAAACTTTGTCAACATCGTAAAGAGAAATTAAAAGGAAAAGGAAGTAAATTATTGCATTAGAATATAATAATATATCTTATGCAGAATTATTGAGAAATTTCATTAACATGCTATTTCGAAATATTCCATTATTATCCTTCCTCCACTCGAAATTCGTCAAAATCTCGAGTTTGAATTTTTAGGCGATTGCAATACTTTCTCCATACTTCCGTATAAGAAAGTAAAGAACCAAATAATAGTCATAGTTTCAAAAATTATTACGAAGAAGACTTGCGTTATTATTTGAAAAATAAACTTTGCCAGATCTATCCGAAAATTAATGAATAAGCTACGTGTTTGGCAAAGTCTAGAAAATGCCGGGAATTATACATGACAATGCATTTTTAGGACATTTACGCTAGTTATGCACTGAGTTTATGAGTTACCACAAATGCATAAAATAAATATCTCTTCCCTTCATATATTCGTCGTGAAAGCTGGAAATAAGTCCTATTGGAATGTTTCATCAATAATGGACACTCTCCCTCATGCATGAAAAGCGGAAAAAATGCCAAAATATCCTTCATTCAAATGAAATCTGCCTACTGAGAGACAAACGCCCAGACTAATGGACGGAATAGCATACCAAATGAAAACTCTCCTTCCGAAATAACGACGTCTTCCAAATATATATACACCCCTATTTCTTTCATTTTCTCGTTCGTCTCGACCTCCAGATCAATAGATTCATGAAGGGGCACGACTTAACCAGAAGGGGCGTCCATTTACCAAGTCTCCAGCTACATAATTCAGTAGAGTTGGCTGGGTTATTACGGACCTGGACGTAGTTTTCCATCCGTTTTCGATAAATTGAAGGTTGCCAGTTGACATGCATCAAGGGCCGCTGGAATTCTTTCCCCTGGCGCGAGAAGATCTGCGTAATTCGGTGATTTGCACCGTCGCGTCCTCTCCAGTAATAATTTAAGGCCTTCCGTTCCTAGATTTCGCAATCAGCGTTGTTACAACAGCGATGAAGGCGTCGCTCGGCTGGCAGTGATTATTTTGGAGGGGGAGCTATTAAAACGATTAGAAGGGGTCTTGGAGGTAGAATTAATGGTTGGATGTTTGAATGGCCTTTCTGTGATGGCAATTTTGTGTCTTTGGGAGAACGAGTAATTATTTCGCTTTGTGCCTTGCGGTAAATGAAGTATTTCTGCAAAGCGGCCGCTGATAAATGGTTTTGTTTTGATGTTCCGCCGCATGCAGTTTCATCAAACTGAGGTTCTCATTGTCGAGGCATTGGGTTACTGGAAATTGGTAACTGGTTTTGTAATTCGTGAGTATTTATTGCATCCTCTGGATGTGGCTGCACCTTTAATTAAGAGGCTGAATTTCCAATATGCAAATGTCATTTCAGATTGCTATCTGCTTTATGTCTGTGGCGTTTTAGCAATTAAGACTCAATCAGATATCTACCTGCGCTTTAACAAAACAAGTCATTATGTGAGCCTTAGAAGTATTTTTCAGAGTAAAATAGTTGACGAGCCCCAGTATTTGAAGAATGCATATGTTTAATAATTTCCCAATTCTTTGAATTACTAATTCTGCCTGTAATGTGTATTCTTCTTCTCATATTTAATACACTTTTAAATTAAGAGGGTTTTAATATATTTTCTGCATTATATGTTCGTTTCGATATTCACTTTGGCAGTAATATTCAAATTTCGATCGTTTTTCTGTTGGATATAAAGGTTTAATAATTACAAGGTATTCGAGTTTTCTTTTAAAAAAATTGCCATTTTCTTCTTTGTTTATCATTGTTAGAGTGTTCTATATACTAATTACATCCATAAAATAATTGCCAAAAAACAGCGTCATGATTCTTAAAGAAAAATTCTTTAAGAATCATGAAAAGAAGAATTCTTTTTGGCAAGTAGGAAGGTAGAAGTAGATTTTTCACACCTAAGTTACTATCTAAAAACATAAATTGTTAATGTTAGAAACAGTCAAAATTAGGATTGGAAAATCACTTTTCAGCCCCTAACTTCTAAGATATTGCAGTTACCGAAAAACTTTAAATACAAAAGTTGTTTATCGTAATGACGCTCTAATTGGATTTTTTTTCTATTTTCCTTATTATTGTTGTTGTTTCTAATGCCACTTGCCATAAACAAGTTCGCTGACGAAATCAGCGATTTTAAGCCGAAGGTGCGTTTCTTGTTTTAGTAGCACCAACGAGGGCCAAGAGTACGTCTCATTCAAGAGTCGGCACATTCACACATCTCACAGATAGAACAGATGAAGAACAACCATGCCAGAACCGGGACTCGAATCCAGGACGCCCAGATGACGGGGAAGACGCTCTACCCCTATGCCAGGACGCCGGCATTTTCCATATTAAGAAAGTTATCGAGAAATTATAAAAAAGTTTTAGCGAAAATTTCAATTTTCTGCACCATTTCCACCCTTTTTCATCTGGATGAGCCATTTACGAGCTCGTCCGAGATTTCTACATTTCTTACAATTTATTCTAAGCCAGTTAAAATCCAAACAAAATTGCTCTAGTTGTCTTTTTCACAAGATGACATGGGCAAAGAGTTATACGCATACAAATATAAAGTTTTACACGAAGGGTTATTTTAGGTTCTGGAGAACATGGCAGGTAAAGAACTGAAGAAATTTTCCCGAAGTCCTGTCATGAGAACCATTGCAAAAAGTAGTCTTCATTTAGGAATCTACTTAAAAAGATATATCCACAAGCAAAATTTTTATTAATGTCAAATTACTATATTGACAAATGCTAATTTTGACTACGATTTAACTCATTTCTTCAGATGTTGAAAGACATAATTTGTCACAAAATTAACAAAGGATCCAGTAGTGAACCCTCCAAAATCAGTTTGCTTAGTTTGAATTCTCAAACTAAGCTTAGTTGAAAATTGCTTATTGAAATGACATTGAGTTGACATTGCTTTGACAAATTGAGTTGACATTGCTTAGTTGAAAATTCTCAAAAAAATTTTTTTTTTATTTATTTTGACAATTTTGTAAAATTATTTAAATTATAAAGCTGCTGTGGGAAGAATTTATTTCATGAACATAATATTAGCTGATTGACAAACCTATGTAATGCCATTTGTCTCCAAGTTTACTATATATTTCTACACTTACTAGCAAATTTTTAATTTTACCGTAAGCACATTGATAACAAAATTTTGCTAGTAAATTTTTTATCATAGAACATTGTCTTCGTCATCACTATCAAAGAAAATATTTCTTGAAGTTAATTCGAAATTTATTCTACAATATTACAATTGTATTTAATATTCTAAAATTTTTAGATTCCTTTAAATTTTGAAGATAATAAAAAATGGGCATAGAAATAATATAATATAGAAATAATATAATACTAATTCATAGAAATAAGTGAATAAATGTCTAAATAAATTGGAAAGCAAACATACCGTATTTTTTTCCTTCCCCGTGTTAATGTTACTCAAGAGACAGAAGAGTCTATTTCTTTCTACAACATTTTATAAACCGTACTTTGCATGTGGTTTCATTTGTGATAAAAAAAAACAAAAAACAAATTAACGGATTAAAAAATGCTCACATTTAAATTTTTATCCGTTAGATTTAATTTTAATCAAGTTTTAAAATTGCTTAGTTTTTAGAATTTCACAAATGGCTCTAAGTAGTGGAAAGGGTTGTTTATTTTTTTAAAGAAATTTCACTTGAAGTATCATAAGAAAAACACCTTATCAAATACTTAGTAAGCATGTTTAGAATTTGTTTTGTATTTATCATATGTCCATGAATTGAATAATATTAATTGATGTTTCAAAATATTTCCAATCTATTTCCAGTGTCTAACTACTAAAATTTTTATATTTATTTCTAATTTCTATTTTTATATTTTTTTCACTAAATTAATATTTTATATTTAAATTTGAAATATTTGAGAAAAATATGCTCATAAAATCCAAGAGTGACAGGTTTATTTTTGAAAAATGAATATTTAAGCCAGTTTATTTTTACAAAAACCCTTGATCATTTATTAATAATTTATTTGAATGATACTTCAACTATTATATATTTACAAAAATATAAAATGCTGCATTTTTTGTTATAAATTTTTTGGCCATCAAAAGCTATACCTCAGTTTATGTATAAAGTTATCAAGAATTTGTCAATTTAATAATAGTTTCAAAATAAATTTAAGTGTTTCTTGTTTAATGCATATAACACAGATAACTCTGCTCCATAAAAGTAATGCCTGATTCACGTGACATTACACTAAATATTCACTAAGGAATATTCTATTAACCAAATGCAAAACAAGACCGAACATCCAATCAACTGGCTATTCGCCCAACCAATTCATAAATTAGAATTTCAACTGCATCTCATTAACAAAATCTTATGAAATCTATAACTACAGCTCAGCCATCGGTTTGCCCTCTTAACAACGTCAATAACTGAATTAGGCTGCGTTCTCGAGGGGTATTCATAACAGGTTGTAAATACTTGCCGCTCTATCCACGTCCCCACCAGTACTGGGTGAATTCCGGCCAGAGGCAATTAATCCCCCCAGCGATATCAAGCCCCGACACTGGTTCGATTTATCGCACCCGGTAATTCGGTCAGACAGCGTAATAATATCTGGAGGATTGAGTTTGGGATGCAGTTAACTTAATTGTTCGGACAAGTTACTCGGTGTGTTAAAATCTTGACCTCGGATGAAGGGTCAAAATGGATTTCGAAAATCGGAAGAGACGTGCACGCTTCATCGTTTTCAGTATATTAGCAAGTGGTACTAGAGTTCGTCCTCTAGCGTGGCTTGTTGATCGCTTGCAATATTTGATTGCGAGCTTTTCATAGTATTTGGATTTCATAATCGATGATCTGCAGATTTAAATCTTTATTTGATTGACAATCTGTTGTGCATGTAGAGTTATAGTTCATATAACTCTACAGCTGATTTAATGACCATGCATTGGTGTATTTTGATATTTTGATTTGATGCAAGTAATATCAATTTTGAAGCTACTTGGGGGGGAGATTATTGGAGTTACATAACTTCGAGCCATATTCAGACTATGGCGATGAATCATGTGACCAGATTTTAAGATAGAATTACTCTGATAAATAAAATTGGATTTGGAAATTTACGATACATAGAGTATAGAAATGATTGATAGACACCCCCAACGTCAACACCAAATTGCTCCAGGTCAATATACAAGATAATTCTTCGAACGAACTGATCTGACCCTTAGTTCGTTTAATGTAAAAGTCGTAGATCTGAATCTTGTTTTGTTCAATTTAGTTCTGCATTATACAATATTTGCAATAAATGGTGATCTTGGATTCAATAAATAAAGCAAATTGTGATCTCTGCATCAAGATATTGATCGAACTCACAGTGAATTTAATTCCATTAACTTATTTTGATCGAACGAAAAATAATATTCTTAAAAATGTTTTTCTACATACATTTAATAGTAATCTATTTGTTAAGATAACATTAAGTCAACAATGCTTTACTAGCCATTCTGGTATACTTACACAAAAGTAGGATATCCTCTTCGTTTCTCTACATAAAAGTCTGTGGAATAGCAATCAAGGATGGTGGCAAAGTCAACAAGTAGATTATAACCCAGGATAACGAAATGTGGTCACCGACATGTGCACAAACAAGAATATTCTCGCTCTTATTTTTTTTTGGGGGGGGGGTAAGGACTCAGTTTGGTTTATTTGTTCCATTTGTATTTTAGTGTAAAGTAAAGAAAATTAATTATGGATTTTAAAAATATTCTTTTCAACAGAGTGGATCCAAAATTCGCAGATATATGCAATTTTTATCAAAAACCTTGAATAACCAAGTTTAGCGACACAGACACAGTTCCAAAAAATGTGCATTTAGAACTAAGGTACTTAATATTTGAAGATTTCAAAATCATGAAGTCAAAATGTTTAGGGATTGCTATTTTTTCTCAATATATACTTCGTATTTCAGTAAATAAAAAAAAATGTTTCAATCGGTTTTTCCTTTTTACATTTATTGTATCTTTACTAGAATATAATTGCTCAATAAATATATTAGATTCATCCTGAAAACACTTATTTTCCATACAAATTTTTTTCTAGAAGTGAAATTTGAATATTCTGAGGAAAGAAATATTGCTAGTAAATATTCCATTATAGAACACAAACGGAAATGGCTATTTTCAAGCTGATGGCGCCACAATCAAAATCAAATTATCCAAAGGTTCGCATTAAAACAAATGTGTTTAAAAATAAATTCAGCGAAAGGAAACGATAAATTTTAAACAATCAGTCACATTTTATATAATAGATTTTAAAAGTTGCAACAATTAATATATTTTGAATAAATTAACTTTGGGTAATTTTAATAAATGAAATGATAACACAAAGAGATATTAAAATTTTAATTTTAATAAAAAATAAGTAATTTTCACAACAATAATATATATCATCTTGAATACAAAATTTAAGCAAAAAATCGTCACGGTGAGAAAATCTTATTTTCATCTAAAGTGTTGAAAGCTTCTTTAAAGATAGGATAATGTTTTAACGTTTTTTTTTTTTGTTTAAATACATTGTTATGTAAAGTAAATAAGAAAATAGTGGACGTGTTTAATTAGCGAAAACAATTCAAAATAGTGATAGCATATTATATATAACATAGTGATAATAGTGATAGCATATTATATATAACATAGTGATAATAGTGATAACAATTCAAAATAGTGATATCAATATAGTGATAACATATATAACAGCCAAAACATATTGTGAATTTTAATCTCAATTTCAAATTACTAAAATAAGATTGATTCATATAAAGTAATTGATTATTATGTTTATATGAAATCCTTAGAACAAGGAAAAATACAATGAATTCTATTTTCATTTAAATTTTTTCTGTTGCATAGTTAGTTTTTTTGCCTTTACTTTGAAGAATATTTCTTTTAGAAATTATTTCTTTTCGTAAATACAACAAAAATATGCATGGAATTAATTAAAGATATTATTTTATTTAGCAAGCTAATTACTTTAAATAAGAATAAAATGCATTTGTTGTTCGAATTAATTTATGCTTTTATCTTCCACTTTAAATATTAAAAAATATATATATCTGACAACTTTCGAAAAGAATTTGGAAGACAAAGAAAACATTCAAAAACATCTTTGAGACATCATAAATCCTCGAAAAATTTCAGAAGAATCCTCTCAAAGCCTTCATCAATAAACAACATCTGAAAATTGTCGATTCAACACGAAAAAAAAAAACTTTTTAACAGGTGAAATCTAGTCTTTGTTTCGAGACCGTTTTGCCGCAGTACTTCCAAAAATCACCCAAAACAAATATCCCAAGAAATCAAATTTGCATGAATTTGCATATGACTAAAAAAAAAAAAAAAGGTTTCTTACATATCAGAAAAATACTTCCATAGCTTGAGGCCCTCATTTCAGTCAAAAAATGACTCCAAAAGAACACTTGATTAATCTCTATGCAGAGAATTTTTCTTTCTTTTTTTTCTAGCCATCAGTCTAAAATGCAGTTCTTCATCGATTTCGCATTCATAAGGCTGTGGGAGTATTTTTAGCAGAAAGATCATCTTGCATACCTTCTGAATTTCTGGAATGATATGTACTTCTCAGAGATTCAGTTGCACTCATTCATCTTCGAATGTTTTTTTTCCTTCTTTCCCAATAAGTATTTAGAATATAAATCGATTCTTTCGCCATTATTTTTCTATATTTTTTCTTTTCTTTTTTTTTTAAATGCAGAACATATTTTGTAGAATACATTAATTCTTTAGTGACAAGAATGTGTTTCAAGGAATTATAGAAAATATATTGGTTAAAGTCAATCGAATTTTTCGTTTGTCGTGTCAACTGAGTTTTTGAAGCAATAATCCAGGTTATACAAATGTGTAAAACTTCGGTTGTAATTACTCACAGTGCGATGACAATTTTTCTCGTCTTTGACAAAATTAATTTTCGAATTTTTGTCGTGAAAGTGACTTTGCGATCTTGTTTTGTTGGGAATTTTTTTTTTTGGCGATTAATTGTTGGTATGCGAATAACACAAAATTACCAGAAAATCGATTACTTACCTTTGACGCTTTTTCGTTACCTATTGAAAGGAAAATTTGATGTAGAATTCAAAGTATAATCACATGATCACATGCCAAATTTCAATTATTTAAGTCAATGCTTTTTTAAGATTTTATCCTTAAGTGATTGCGAAAAGGCAGAATAACACACAAACTAGTTTGGTTTAAAATTTGATGAAAAAATCTACATTTTATGAACTAAAATTGTAAAATTTTTATTATGTTTTGTATTCTCACAACGGAGCAGATAGATTTCTTATGGATGGATTTCAGTCAAATTTTGCCATAAATCTACAAATATGATGTAATAAGACGAATTTCATCCATTTATATCAATGTATTTCTGAATTATCATATTCATAGGCATAATATGGGTGCTTTTGTGTAGTGATATGAGCATATGTGAAGTTTCTTTAAATTACATGTTTTTCATCGCCATACATAAATCGCATAACTATTACTTTCCCCATGAAACGACACAAATAGCACTGAAGAATATTTGACCTTCTCCTATTCAAACTATATTAGCAAAGTTCTTCCTTTTCTCCTCTCAGCCATCCATCAATCACTATCAGAACCAAAATCCCCTCTTCAAAGTATCAAACTGATACTGCATCAACAGAATACAGGATAATAATTGTACAGAAACTGTATAATCTAATTCTGTATAATCTAATTCTATATCACCGTTTACAAAAATTAAAAATATAAGCAAAGTAAATAAACTGTATTAGCAAAGCTTTTCCTTTTCTCTTCTCAACAATCCGTCAATCATTGTCAAAATCAAGGTCACCGCTAAATTCTCAGAAAGTGAAGCAAAACTCTTTGGCACCTCTTCGACGAAGCTGAATTCTAATTTGGTATAATATTCGTATTAATATCAGCTACTAGTATCGGCTATGCTTGAGTGTTAGTATATGAACATGACACAAAGTATCAAAATGATACTGTATCAATATGATACAAAATATCAAACTGATAATTTATCAATATGATACAAAGTATCAAACTGATAATGTATCAATATGACACAAAGTATCAAACTGATCATGTATCAATATGATACAAAGTATCAAACTGATAATGTATCAATATGAAGCAAAGTATCAAACTGATACTGTGTCAATATGATACAAAATATCAAACTGATAATTTATCAATATGATGCAAAGTATCAAACTGATA
>JAPMOR010061227.1:32188-90479 GCA_026543865.1 Argiope aurantia | reverse complement strand
TGTATCAATATGATGCAAAGTATCAAACTGATAATGTATCAATATGACACAAAGTATCAAACTGATAATGTATCAATATGATTCAAAGTATCAAACTGATAATGTATCAATATGACACAAAGTATCAAACTGATAATGTATCAATATGATGCAAAGTATCAAACTGATAATGTATCAATATGATACAAAGTATCAAACTCATAACGTATCAATATGATACAAAGGATCAGGATAATAATTGTACCAACACGTAACAGAGTCTGATTGGTACGCTATGACACAAACCTTGACAGTCATTTTATCTCAGCGATTTTTTATGCTTATGTTATATTTTTAGCTAAAAATATAAATTAATTTTTACCATTCCCTGGGATAAAAGTATTCCCAACACATTGTGTGTCAATATGCTCCTGATACTGCTAAACCGAGAATCAACGCAACCCTGATCTCGACACAAGAACCGATCTTACCAAGTAGTACTCTTCCGACAGAAAACGGATTGTTTACCAATTATATCATATGCAAAATTATCTTGTATAATTTATTATCAGTATCAACCTCTATATGATACAACAAAATTAGGTAATGAACAAAACCCTAGTGTTTACATTTTCACTCAAATCATAGAAATCGCCTTTTTAAAAATATTGGTTATATTAAATTAAATTGCTGAAAAGATGTTTCTACAAATAGTACATTTTATTTTGAACTTGAAATTTTTGTTCCTTGTGCTGTAAATATTTTACATTATTTTATAGATGTTAAATTAAACTAAGAGAAATATCATAGTTTGGATTAAGGATTATAAAAACCTATTTATTTATTTTGAAAATATTCATTTCTTGTATCTTTTTCTTTACAGGTAGGTCATTCGATTATTTCATGCTGAATGACAGTTCTGAAGTTTGCCAAAATTTATTTACTTTTTAAAAAGAACAGGGAGTACTAATGGTAAAATGTATAGTCATTCATTCATTCATTTAATACCATATTTTAGCTAATCATAATATAGATAATCTGGTGGCAATTTCAATTTCTCTACATAGTTAATATTGCGAAGTTCTTAATGTTTTATACATTTTATTTAGTATATTGAAGTCTATATTAAAGTCCTTTTAGGCATACCGTCATATGATAGCTGTATCTAAATTTTAATATAAGAAATTCAAATATTTTTCAACAGAAAAATAAATATTAAAACAAAAGATTTTTATGAAAGCATGTAAATAATAATTAAAAATGAAAATCTCTGTAAGCAATTAAACACTTTTGAAAACGATATTTTTCCATTAATTTCTTAATATTTTGCTTATAATTTCTCTTTCTTTTTTTTATCTACATCTCTACATTTTAAATTAGAAAATAAATTCTTTCGATAAAAAAAAATCAGTAAGATTTAAAATTATCAAATCTTCTCCCTATTCTCTCTCTCCTATAGTTATTGAAAAACTAAACATTTCAAGAATTGGAAAGAAAATTAATGTATATGTATAGCATTTCCACAGAGTATTGATTTTTTTTCACTAGTTCAGTCATTAAAAGAAGTCCATTCTAGAAAGGTTTGAAATAACACCTACGAGTTTTATGTCATGCAAATTCAATAAAAAGTTTTAAAGAGCGAAATAACATTTCCTAAAATAACATCAAGGATAAAAGCACGTATATAAATTGACTTATTTTTGATGGTCTTTACAAATTTAATTTATATAAAGCATTACAATTAATAGTTGCGCTTAAACACTTTCAAAGTTCTTTCTAAATTTATTCACGATTTCAATTTATTTTTAAAAAGAAAAAAAAACCTAAGTTGAGTAAATTAAGTAAAAAGCTCTGAAATTTTTGACTTCAAAGTTAAATTTGTGTATGCTTTTATTTCTTGGAAGCTATTTCAACAGTCATTATTATTAAAATCCCACCTTTATTTTATTATTTCCAATTTTTCAATTTAAATAATTTGAGTTCTTTTTCGATTATTTCGAAATATTCATCTTTTTTAAAAGGGTTTTCATTCCTCTAACTAAAGGAATATTCCATTCTAAAATGGGAACACATAGTGTCAATGTGGAAAAAATATAATAAAGTTTTATTATCAATGAATAGATAAAATTTTTGAAATAAAATTGTTAATTTAACGAACTTTCTGTTCTTGTTTTTTTAGTTTTTTGAATAAAAAAAGATTGTAGAATAAATATTAAGTTTAAAACTTTTGAGTTTTATTATGAAATAGCTGAAAGGAAATGTTCTGTTAGCTCACAATAATCGAGAAAAAAATCGCTCGTGAAACAAAATAATCCAATTTAAGTGAATTTCATAAAACAAAATACCTAAAATCTATATTCTAATACGAGTTAGCTCTTTATTTTCTCCACAACGAAATAATTGAAATAGAATGAATAATGTTTATGGTTAAATAGTTCGTTGTTTTCTTGTTTTCTGAAATGATTGTTTGAATAAGCGAAATGTTAAAATGGATCGTTTAACTCCACATTATTATTTCTAATTCATGAATTAAGAAAAATAATCAAATGGGCCGTTGAGTTTTTATTTTCTTTTATTTCGGTTAGTTTTTATTTTTGAGTATTCACAAAATAGAATCGAAAACAGCTACATTTTTTCATTCGATTGTGAAAATGCTACAAAAGACATTTTAAATCGAATCCGAATTAAAATTTAAACGATTCTCACGTCGTCAGTCATCAGAAAGAAATAAGAGAGTTTCTCCGCTGGCACTACTATCTAATTACTAGAGACTTTTACTAGAACTAATTAGTAGCTCACACTACAATAAAAACCTTGTTTTCATTCATAATACAATAATACACCTTGTTTTCAATTTCCTTCTATTTTTTTCCCTTTGAAGATAATAATGAATTTCAAAAACCATTTTGACACAGGGAGTCTGAAGCATTTCACGAGAGCATAAATCCTCTCTATTTAAATAAAGGTATATTTTCGCTTTATTTTCGCTTTTATATTGAAGTTATGGATTGTTGGTTTTTAACATCAGCAGGGAAATCTGCCTTTAATCTTCTCGATTTATCAGATGCATGGTCGTTTTTTTCATCTATATAGTCTTAATATTTGCACCAAATACCTGTAGCATATTTTTTAATTATTTACGCACTTGCTGTCCTAAAAAATAGATAAATGAAAAAGTTAGAAAAAGAGAGATAAAGTAACTTTATTTATAAAATTATTAGAATCACAAATTTATCAAAAATTGTTAAGAAACATTAATTAGTAAGAATTGGCTGTGATGGTTATAAAAGATGCTAATTTACATGTATCGAATTTTAAACAATAAAATTAATAACATCACAAATAAGGGAATGGAACATAGAATTTGAACTCAACATCACCAAACATTAATAAACACCCTAGATAATGTAAAATTTATCAGTCTTCGTTTTTTTAGTGATTTGACAGAACTCATATGTCTTTCGTGGCAATTCAAAGTTTCTTTACCTGATTGAAATTAAGATAAGGAAATTCTCACGTAAACAAGAAGAATCAATTTCATGTCACGAATTTTTCCATACAGAAACGATAGAAAAAAAATTATGAGCCAGAATTTCTGTTTTTATTTATTTACAAAGAGTTAGCCAACTTGCAAAAACTGCGAAGCAAAGTTCGGTAGCTTGCCATTTGATTTTTCTTGGCAATATAATTTGTTTATATTTATTTGGCAGTATTAAATCTTGAGTAAAGTGTCGCTATTGCACATGTTTTAGAAAAGTATATATTTTGTCAATGTAATCAATTTTATCTCTGAAACATAGCACCATTAACAACATTATTTTTCTGCTCTTTACTTTCCGGTATACGAAGCATATAATGATGCATTGTAAACATCAAATAATTCGAGCCCGAAATTTTGTGAAATCTCCATGTTTCATACCTCCCTGATTTCGAAAAACATATTTTTGTCCTTATATCTGTCTGTCTGTGCAGAATAACTCAAAAACGCTTTGAACTAGACTGTTGGAATTTGGTATATGATTTTTACACAAAACTGGTAGTTTTGTATCAAATTTGGAAAGAAATCTTTTCGTAAGCTGTCTGTCTGGCTGTTCTAGTACAGGAAATTGAATAACTACAAACGCTTGGAAGATAGAATTTGGCATACAGATTCAACATTAAAAGCAAATCCGTCAAATGTCTCACAAATTCCCAGGCTGTACTTCGCATGCATGTAAACGAAATGGCTTAAATCATGGAAATTTGGTAATCATGGTATATTTAGTTTTGTCTCAAATTTTGATGTCAATCGGCTGGCAATGAAACTTCCAAAATATAAATTATCCCGATAGATTCATTTAAAATGCTAGATTCACGCCAAAGCTCCCAATTTCGTAACTATCGTTCATCAGTGCCATGCAAATTATTCGCAATTTTACTCAATATCCATAATCTTGTGCGAGGAAGGGAAATAAGACCTTTATTGGAGATTGTGCGAGAATGTTTTGGTGAGAACAGTGTTACCAGATTATTATTGTATCCCTATATGCATATCTCAGTCACATCGATATTTTAGACAAGCGAATTCCTCATTTCTTTTTTTTAAATATTATTACAAACCTGCAATTCGGCTTCCCAGCATAGTTTGTTCCATCAACAGAAAGAAAGTTTTACAGTCATCTGAATGGGACGAAGTCCAGGTGTGCGTCGGAGGACCCAGAGCTTGGCGACAAACTTGGCGACCATTTGGCGTCTTGGCGAAAAATTTGGCGACTTTGGCGCCAAAATAGATAATACACGAAACTTCGAGAACTTTCCCGATCCGTCCAGTAGGAACCGAGATACGCCTCGAACGTTCCTGATTGGTAGAGAGGCTTCTGGCCCCGCCTCCTGAGACCTATATAAGGAAGCGGCCGCCGCTGCCAGAGAGAGACGACAGAGTCGTCGAAGACAGTCAAGTCAGTAGTCAGAGTCGGAGAAGTAGAAGACGGAGTAGTCGGAAGCGACTGAGTCAAGCTAGTGCTGAACTGAGCTGTGCGCTATTGTCTGCAGTAGATTCTGGTTGTATGCTGCTGTGTGTGCTGTTGTATGCTACACGTCTCGGGTGAAGATAATCGTCTTTTGTGCTGTATATAGTTGACGCTTTTGTCCTGTCCTGTGTGTCTTCGTGTAAATAAACGCCGTTGTTTTTATTCTACTTCTGCCTGCTGATTGTGCGTTCTTTACATCATATCACTCCCACTATCCAAACGAACCCCGGTAAAAGAAATTTCGCAACAATATGATAAATTTTATATTAAATTATTAAAGCAAAATACAGTTTAAATTATGTATTTAAAAATAAAATAATGCCAATGGAACTGAACTCAATGGAATTTTCTTGCGTTCTCATTGGTAAACAATAGCTGCAAAAGTGAGTGAATTAACAGTGTGTAATCTTTGGGGATTAACCGATGGAATACGTTTGTAAACAGGTACGTTCTGGTTGATGATGACATCGATAAAAATGGTCCTTGGGTTCATGTTTTTCTATCTATCGGTCACATTTAAATAATATCCAACAATGAGCACATGTATAGATTATTCAAAAGTAAATCCATTCAAGTTAACCGTTAACGTTTAGAATGAAAAATAAATGAAACTTAAAAATCACTGTAAATAACTGTATTTATTATCACATAAATATTTATCAAACTTTTAGTATGATGATGTATCACTTCAAATATCTATCTGCTTAAAAACTTTAGCGAGAATTTTAGAAATTCCCTGCCTGTGCAGTGGGTCTTCATGACATTATATGCTGACATTGATAAACAACGCTCGATGGACTTTATGAAATTATCCAAACTTTCCATTGCCTCCTTCAGCGTAATTATAGTCATTTGTGTGTCATCTCCTACTCCTCCCCTCTCTACTTTTCATCAAATTTTTCATACCCCCAAAAAATATTCGCTTACCGCGTTGTGATCAAGAGAGCCTGTGAAAGTAACAAAATCTACATCCATTCAAAGTCTGCATAATCTTTATATAAATAATACTATTTTATAGATATAAGTTTCCTATTTAAATTTGTATGATCGGACGCTGCTTTCTCTCTTATTTCCAGTTTATTGAATGATAAATAAAATTGATTTTATTGTATTTGGCAAATATATTTTAAAATTAAGTTATCTAAGAATAATATATTTATATATACAGACAGGCATAAGAAAATTGTCAGAGCGCTCCATATCAGGAACATATATATATACCTGGGGACTGAAAAGTCCGTTAACATTTGAAAATTCAATGATTCATGGAATAATGTAGGTAGAAATGTAACAATTGACACGCATGCTTAAAATGACATGAGGTTTTATTAAAACTTTAAAAAAAATGATGAGCTAGGGGGCTCTTTATAGCAAAAAACAGCATAAAAATTGATTTTTAGCAATTATTATGTTCTTTATAAATACTGAATACGTTGACTGACATTCGCCAACAATACCTCTAGTCGAGGAACAATGCTGTAAACAGTACTATACAGAATATCTGTGGATGTTGTCGTCGGGTGTTTTCTTTTAGTACCCATAATGGGGTTTGACAATTGGGGTAGTCATGCGACTTCACAACCAGCATCATGCAGTGTGGTTTGCCGGACAGTTCTAGGATTTTCGAAAGCAGATTCTGCAGTTGCAGGAGTTGACAGATCCTCGGAGTGTGAAATGAGCGTCGTCGGCCCACAGCACGTTGGGGAA
Source organism: Argiope aurantia (assembly GCA_026543865.1). Classification (NCBI taxonomy): domain Eukaryota; kingdom Metazoa; phylum Arthropoda; class Arachnida; order Araneae; family Araneidae; genus Argiope; species Argiope aurantia. The sequence goes on along the minus strand of JAPMOR010061227.1, from coordinate 83,784 downwards.
ACAATGGTCATCTTCTCTCATTTCTTGCTTCAATATAATCCCATGTCATTTCAAACATGTGTGTCAATTTTTACTCCTCTACTTACATTATTCCGTGAATTATTGAATTATGAAATGTTAACGGACTTTTGAATCACCCGGTATATGTTTCGGTAAATTTACTAAAGTGCTGATTATGTATAATTACCGGTGATTATTTGTAACCACTTTTTCGTAATTTTCTTAAAAAAATATTAGGAATAATCACCGGTAATTGTATATAATCACCAAGTTGGGGATTTTATGTAACCAGTAAATTAGCTAACTATTCAATAATTTACCACATTTACCAAGTTTAATCGTGATAACGAATAATTGCCGAATTAACCACATTTACCATAACATATAAATTAAAATTTCAAAATCATACGCAATAATAAGAACGCAACATCTTAAATCAATTTCATTCATTTGCATAAAAGCACACAAATATACCTTTTGATAAATTGCTAAACTCAATTTCGCTCTGAAATGAGTGATGTCATTCAATATAAAAAATGTCCCAATTCCTTCAATTCCAATTAGCTTGCAGAATCTAACCATTTACCAGCCTAACGCTAAACAAGAGCTATTTAAAGAACGAACTCTTTTGTTGTTTCTATTACATCCTCTTCATTCCCACCCGCCTCGCGAAGTTTCGGCAAAATGGAAGCAAACTATTCGTGACCACCCTCACGGCATGGCCTTTCTCCTCTATTGTTCACCAGAGCTTTAATAACCTCTGCTGAATCCTCCTCATCCGAAGAGGAGTTCATTATCTCTTTCAATTATTTGTCATTAGTGCTATCAGGAGGATGGGGTCTCCTTGCTTTGGTCCCCATTGTCGAACAAGAAGGGAGGAGGTGATAGTTCCCAGTACTTTATCCCTTTCACATCTCGTTCCAAACAGCGGGACCATTCGTGCCACCTAGGGATGAGTTAACTTTCTCATTCTGCCAGAAGACTCGATGGACTGACTATTCAAATCGTCCGCGCTGAGGTTTGGAATGGGAGGGTGAGTGATAAAGGATTCGCTTTACTGCCCCCTTAAGTCTTCAAAGAAACTGTTCCCGGAATAAAAGAACCTGTCGTCTATGTACTAACAATGATGAGGTATTAAAGGGTGAGAATCCTTTGTCAGATTTTATAGAGATCATATCGTTTGTTACGGGGGATTTCGAGAAAATAATATTTTAATATCCATTATTAATGCATTCATCTCATGCTAAATCGATAGAAATCATTTACATTTAGTAATTATTTAATTTAATATTGCAAGGAATGGCATATTTCATTGGCAGCTCGTAATTTCTTTATTGAAAAATAATTAATTCCGAACATTACATTCTACATCCTCATTAAATGCTGATGAATTGCAAAATACTTTATGTGCGTACGATTTAAATTCAGGAGGGGAAATTTCCTTCGAAATAATATTTGAATTTGCGCTTCTTTTATAAAGTATATAGGTATCAAATTGTAATCCTTCTTTTTTGGAATTACAAGAGAGCTTTTAAAGGTGTATGTACACACTTGCAACTTCGAAAATCGTTCAAAATATCGAATATTTTTTTATTGCTTAATAATGTTCTCTGGTCCTTTAGCTTTCAAACGATACCAAGATGTTGTCAATATTCGAAATATTTCTCGAGTTATAATTATTTTTCTTGAGGTGCTTTCATTAAAAAATCTAGTTACGGTGTTTTTAAAACTCATTTTATGAAGAATGATATTTTTCCACTATGTTGCTTCATTCAAACAATCATAACTCAACAAGAAATTAACCAAATACAGTTATTTATATATAAAAATAATCTGTATGAAATAGCGGATGTTTTGTGTTTCAATAAAAGTTATGTTTATAGAAATAAATTTTTAATAGCTGTTTAAAAGTTAAAACTACAGAAAAAATTTCGCTTTTTCTATTCATCGTTCATGAAAAACGTTTTTTAAAAAAATCTATACATTTTTATAACTTGTTTGAGGCAGACAACATGAAGACTAATATTAGGCATAATTTCCAACTAGAATTGTGTGTCTGTACAAATTAGAATTTAAGATATCATGCTTCAAAATATAGGCTAATTAGCTCATTAAATATTATTTAATTAATTAATCATTAGTTTAATAACTCACTGAAATGAGTTTAAACATATATTAATAACCTACTGTGAAAAAACTGGATTTTTAAAGTTAAAAATTTTAAAAAAATCTTCAAGTGTGTACGTAGGCCTTAAGTTTGTAAAGTTATGTTATAATGTAACTAACGTATTTTAAATGTGCAAGCTTTCAACTGACAAATCACGCAATAAAACTAAAGAATACTGTACTCACTTCAACATGAACGAAATTTAATAACGAATGTTAAGAAAGAAATGAGTAATCCAATGAAAAATAATTTTAAAACAACAGAAAATTGTGAAAAGCTGAAATAAATTAGAATACTAAATTTGCTTTTAATTATTATATATATAATTTTCTAGATGAAATTCCAAAATTAAAGTCATCACGTCAGAAATTATATCTTCTAGATTTACAAATACTCCTATTTAATCTTTTTCTTATAATGATACTACACAACCCACTAAACATGTTATGTTCATTCAATATTTAAAGAAATACAATTTGTTTCTTAATTAAAGAAAACAGAAAAGTCAACGGGTCGAATCAAGTTCAAATTTATCTGTGGATTAGTAAAATTATTCTCAATTGATTGGATTATTTATTTGTGATACCTAATTAGTTTAATTAATAATGTCCAGCTTTGCTTTGGATAATCCAATCAATCAGTAATTTATAAAATTAATACTAGCTACATAATTATTCTGAATATCATCAGAGAACGATTCCAGCATATTATTATTTGGGATTTTTAATAATTATCACAAGATACTGTATGCGATATCTCTACGATTTTGATCGATATTTTGAATGCCGTAAAATACCTTGGCAATATTGTCAGACATTTTACGGGATCTGTGAAACAATATATATTATTAGTTGTTTCTTTTCCAATCATGCAAAAAAGGAAGTAATAATTAACTAAATAGAAACGAACGCTGAAAAACTAACTTCTTACATGTATTTCAACGCCTCTAACGATTTTGAATAGAAATGTCAAACAAGTGTCAAAAATGAATTATTTTGGCGAATCGGGTAGTAAAACAATAGCCGATGAATGCATTTGTTTTAGATGGTAGAAGTTATACAACGTAATACTGTTTCCATTTTGCTAGAAATAAAACCGTATGTATTCTTGTTCCTGGTTAGACATTAAATATCAATAAACCTGATATAAATGTAACAACTGAAAATTTTACTTTCAAGAGGATGTAAGTTGACAGTTGTATCGTATGGCGCCGTTAAATCTGAAATTTATAATCTATATAAGTTTATAATTTCAAATTGTTGCTGTTTAAATATTGTTAATTTCACTGCCCTTTTAAAGTGTGTATAATCCAAGAAATGTTTACGTGTTTGTTGGACTGTTGTTGTTGTTTTAATTGAACAGTCGGTTTTATGATGTTATGTTATCTTAAATGTGATTGTTTTAGGATTACAATGAAACCAATATTCGCTTTATGAGTGAAATAAATCTTCGCTTTGATTCAAGTTGCAACCAGCTTCATAATAAGAAATTATTCAGTGAACTTTAATATTAATAATATTAACTTTGCAATTAATGTGTATTTATATTACATTTCAATTTATTTATAGCTTTCATTATACATTTTTAATAAATACCAATAAACCATTAAGATCCATTTAGTCTGTATAAGCAATACTCATAGCATATAATAAAGCATAATCGTGACACGAATGACGTGACAAAATTATATATTTCCATTAAAACTATTTTATAAATATTATTGTAAAATCAGTTATAGTTCTTTCAAATTACTACATTTATACCATAGCAGGAAAAGAAACATGAAATGAAATTAGACCTGGAATACGAATTAAGACTTGAATAGGGCAGCAATTTTCACGTTTCTGCGAAGTTCCATTAACAAGGAAAAGTCACTGGCGCTAACGAACGCTTTTCGACGTGTCCAGCGTTCGAATGGGCCCTCGTGGAGCACAAATGGCAATATTATTCGACTCTAGAGGAAATTATTATCCTTCTTCGGAGACGTATGACATAGAACAATGGATCGTAATAGAATATTTGTCGGACGGAAACATTAATGATAAACTAAATACTGATTGACGGCTGGCCATCAGCTTGACAGTTTCCGTTATAATGGACTCGTGACGTGCGGTAATGGGTCATAACTAGAGGTTCTTTTATGTTATGGCAAATGATAATTGTGTAAGTCATAATCAATAACTTAAATCTACTGGGCATATATATCTTTTAGTGACGTAAAGAAAACAATCTGTGAAAGTGGTCTCTGCAAAACATTCTCGCAAACTCTCTAATAAACTTGTCATGCGAAAAAACGCCTTGCATAGAATTCGTGTACTATAGTTACGAAATATTAAATTTTGGAGTGAATTTAGAATTTTTTACTTGATCTATTGTGTCATCCTTGGGAATTATTTCTGTGCGATTAATACTTGGCATGCCTTTAATAGTATATCAAAAATCGAATTTCCGCTTTAGACACGTTATTCTGAACCGATTAAAAGGGCCGCGGTGGCCTGGTGGTAAGGTCTCGGCTTCGGAACCGGAGTGTTTCAGGTTCGAGACCCGATTCCACGGAAGAACCGTCGTGTAAGGGGGTCTGTTGCACGTTAAATCCGTCCTGACCAAACGTCCTCCCGCTGATGTGGTGTGGTGTGGAGAGGGAGTGCCAGCTCTGGTGTCGTCCTCGTCATCTGACCGTGGTTCAAAATTACGAGGTCCGTCCCAAAATAGCCCTAGTGTTGCTTCAAACGGGACGTTAATATAACTAAACTAAACTCTCAACCGATTAAAACGAAGATTTCACAAAAAACTGCACTTGCAGTCATAAAATCTCATATCAAATTTCATATACTTTAATTAATGCGCGTTTGAATTAGCACGTTAGCATGTTTCTGAAAGCACAGTTAGATAGATAATCAACCCGTTGTTGGATTTGATTCAACATTTGACAGGTGTCTGTACTATAGATGTTAAATTTGTATACCGAATCTTATCTATCTAGCTCTCTTTGTTTTGTAGTTATCGTGTTAACTTATAGTCGGACAGACGAACTTCCTCTGAATAGATATTATTTATTAATTGATAGAAATCTGAAAATTTGGTGTAAAGGTCGTTTACGCAAATTTTTACCGTCAAACTCGATGAGTTCTTTATCTTTATCGCAGACAGATATACATAATGCCAAAACTGTGCTTTTCGAATTGAAGGGGGTCTAAAATGTGGAGATTCGTTAAAATCTCGAATTCGAATTTTTTTTTTTTTTTTGTCAATTATTGCTCTTTCTGTATACTACATATGTGAGAAAGTAAAAAATCATGTTTCTTAATCCTTTCTTTATGTTACATGGAAATTTCAAATACGCATGCCTTTTTGAGTATAAAATTTCTCAGTTTAAAAAAAAAAGCTTGAACTCACTGAATACAAATCGCAATTCATTTTAAAGCCTTTTATTCAAACGGTATATTCAAAATCTTTTTTGTTTACTTGTTTCCATATACAAGCAATTTATTTAATAATTTACTTGTATATATAAATTATACATTTAAAATTTATAACTGTTTTCAATTATAATATTTATTACATCAATTATTAAAATAATTTAACAATAAAAATAAATTTTTGCTGTTACCTTTTGTGTAAAAATTTTATTCCCATCCTGCAAATATATATACTTACTTTTAGAAGTATTATTTTTTAATTCAAACTTTTTAATAAATTGATTTTTTATTGTTATATCTTCAACCTTTTATGGCAAAGCTCAGCCATAACTTTAATTCTAAAATCTTCCGATTCCTGTGAAAGTCACAAGAGAATTCCAAAGATTGGAGAAACTAGGAAATTTCCAATTTCTGGGGCGTTGCAAAGGGAAAATAACAGTTTCATTAATAATCACGAGTTGTAATTCGCGGAGAGGCACATTAATGAACTCAAAGCAAGAAAACACTCTTGCCCTAACAACCTGCAATTAGAATTGCACTTTCCTCGCGAATAAAATGGTTGAATTTAAGAGTTGAGAGCTCTCTGGTCTGCAACACTCATCAGCATTTCTTTTGAGGACAATTTAATTATTTTTTTACCTTTCGGGTTGTTGCCAAGTTCTCAAAAAAATATCGTTTTTTAGAGATTTTTGAGCATTATTAAACTAAAGGGAAAGAAGAGAGATAAACTGCTGGTCTGAAATGTCCATAAATGAAATATTTAACGAAAATGTTTTTAAATGATTAAATTTATTTTCTTATGGAAAAAGCACTTATATTTTAAGTGCTGTTAAGTGAAATTTCTAATGTACTTAATAAGCAATAATGTGTAATAGCTTTTCACGGCGTTCGATTTTATGTTCAATTACTTTTATGGTTATAAATAATGAGAACATATCAACTTTTAAGTGCCTATTTCAAGTATTTATTTTGAACCCTCTAATAATAATAAGTCGAATTATTTTATTCATTAATATATTCCGCTTTAATTTGTAACTTGATAAAATACTTTTTATTGGAAAGAATTTTGAGTCAATTTTAAGGAAAGAATTTATTTTTGTGACAAAATTAAAAGATTTTTTTTTTTTTTTTGTAAAAAAAAAATAGTTTGTAAAAAATAGTACTTATAAGAAAAGTGGAAGGGAAAAAGTAAAATAAAGAAAGAAGAATTTGTGAAAAATTAATTTGTAATAAAATATTGAATACTTTTCATCATATTATTTTCCCCTTCAAATAAAAATTTCTGATAATATAACTTTAATAAGAAGATTTTAGTTAGATGCAATTTTTATGAAAAAATATTCTAATTATATTTCATTATCGACGTCACTGTTTAGTTATAAAATAATGCGCACGAAAATCTTGACTATTTTAGAAAAATATTTAAAATTTTTAGAAGAAAACTTTAAATACGTCTATTCTAGCAAACGATTTTTTTACTCACATTTCGTTTCAAAATTCCAGGTAATTTTTTTCTCAAATAAAAAACTTTGATTTCATTTCTTTAATATTCTTTTTACATTTTGATTTGAGCATGCAATTATTTAAATTCATTATTCTAAAATTTTTAGAATTATTTTTCTCAAATAAGCTATTTTCTTAAATTGCTCTTTTTTTTAGATATTTATTAAAGCAATTTTTGATTTCATTTCTCAAATAAATACTTAAATCGTAAACTCATTAAAAATCTAACAGACCGAAAGATTTTCGATTTTGTTTTCCTAAAATGTTTATTATTATTATTAAACAATTACGTTAATTTCGATATTTTTTTAATCTATTAAAACTGAGTTTGAATTATATAATTTCGGAATGATTTTTAAGGAAGGTATTTATAATAAATTCTTCTCCAGAAATAATTGAAAACAAGTAATATACAAAAAAAAACAATTTAAATAATAGGCATTTAACTGAGAAATCCATGCAAAGAAAGAGTAGCTAATTAATCTGCAAATGAAAACAAAATCGAAATTGCATCAGCTTTTAACATCACTTCCATTAAAAGGATAATAATATCTATATTAATATCTATTTTATAATATCTATTAAATTAATATTGTAGCAGTTGCATTACACTTATCTTCTCTTTTGGTTACTGGATGGCGATACCTGATTAGGCCATCCCATGTGTCATCCCATGTTGCATTGCGATTGTGGTTAGAAGAAAATGTGATGCTGAACTGTGAAGTGCGCGCGTGAATGTCTTGTCTTTGTGTTAGTATATGTTCAAGTGTGTGAATGTGATTATTAAAGAAATGTTTCCAACAACATTCGTCCTGTTGCTTCATGCACGGATCATAATAATCTACATTCCACACCAATATCTATTTTTGTCAACTTATTTTATAATTCGAATAGTGCAAGAAATTAAACTCGTCATAAACCATCGGGAGTAGTCTCCCTTAAACTTTCTTGCATGCCCTCTAATAAAGGTGCTATCCCAGTAAAAACCGTGCTTAGTATTAGCAAACAATAGTTACAAAATTTTAACCTTTGACAGGAATTCAGCATTTTTTCTGAATCTATCGCCTCATCCTTGGCAAGTTATTTGGTGATTAATCCTTGGCATGAATTTAACAGTATCCGGAAATTGAATTTGTGTTTTAGACAAGTTTTGCTTCACCGATTGAAATAAAAATTTGACACAAAATTATTCTTCCAATCACAAAATCATATACCAAATTTGGTATATTTAAGACACTACGACTTTGAGTTATGCTGTTTATATGTTTCTAAAAGTACAGATCGATAGACGGTCAATTCTTTGTTGGATTTGGCTCAAAATTTGATAGGTGTATAGACTATATATGTTAATCTTGTATATCGAATTTTGTATGTCTAGCTCTCTTCTTTTGTGGTTATCGTGTTAAACTATTGTTGCGAAATTTCTTTACCGGGGTTCGTTTGGATAGTAGTAGTGATATGGTGTGTAGAACGCTCAATTAGCAGGCAGAAGTAGAATAAAAACAACGACGTTTATTTACACGAAGACACACAGGACAGCACAAAAGCGACAACTATACACAGCACAGAAGACGATTATCTTCACCCGAGACGTGTAGCATACAACAGCAGCATACAACCAGAATCTACTGCAGACAGTAGCGCACAGCTCAGTTCAGCACTAGCTTGACTCAGTCGCTTCCGATTCCTCCGTCTTCTACTTCTCCGACCTTGGCTCGGAATACTGACCTCGTCGACTCGACTCCGCTGCTCTCCGTCGCTTACGACTTCTCCGCTCCGTCTTCGGACTTTACTCCGTCGTCTCCTTCCGACTTGATTTCTCTGGCAGTGCAGCCCCTTTTATAGGTCTCAGGAGGCGGGGCTAGAAGCCTCTCAACCAATCAGGAACGTTCGAGGCGTATCTCGATTCCTACTGGACGGATCGGGAAAATTCTCGAAGTTTCGGGTATAATCTATTTTGGCGCCAACGTCGCCAAATTTGTCGCCAAATGGTCGCCAAGTTTGTCGCCAAGCTCCGGGACCCCCGACACGACGCCCAGATTCTGTCCCATAGAGATGACTGTAAAACATTCTTTCCAATGATGGAACAAACTATGCTGGGAAGCAGCATTACGGATTCGTAACACTATATACGAATAGCTGGACAGACAAACTTGCTCTTGGCGGATTTTAATCAAAATTTTGTTGAAATCTACAGATTTGGTATAAAGGCTTTGTACCAACTTTCACCCATCTAGGTAAAAGCCCTTTTGAATTATCTTTTCACAGACAGATAGACAGACATTTGCCAACATTATGTTTTTTGAACTCAGGGTGGTCTAAAACGTGGAGATTTGTCAAAATATGTAGTTCGGTTTTTTTTTTGAACAATTGCTCTATATTATGTATATGATAAACTAGCAAAGGACTAAATAAAGGTAATAGGGAATTGTCCTAACAAAGACCTTGCTGTAGAAGATTGCATGAATCTTAGAAAAAAGTGGTAATCATGAAACCATCAAGAGAATGAACAGTTTTTAGATATTTATCCGAAAAAGAATTTTTGCTCATTTATTTTTATTCCACTGAATTGATATGGGAATCGTAAAGGGGCGGCCCAAGACCAATGTCCCTCTCCTTCTGCGCACATCTCACTTTGTGACAAATGACACCAATCGCTCAGAGCGACAAATAGGTACTTTTCGAAATTTTCTTTTTCATTTGTGAAGTTTGTTAGTTTGTCACATTTTTTCCCCCTGGAAAGAATTCTTTTTGGCCATTATGTTGTCACCGTGTTTAAAGAGAAATCTTTTAAGCTGTAATAGAACATTCTGTTTTCAAAAAAAGGTGTAAAAAGAGGAGAATTCTGTGGCTAAAATATTGATGTTTCTCCATCTGTTTCGTTGAAGAATAAGTTTATTAGTTTGGTGTGGAATTTAAAGAGGAATGCGTGAAAGATAAATAAAAATAACCAGAAATCACGTAGAGAAGTTTAAAACAATGCAGTAAATGAATGACATTGCTTAAATACTTCTTTTTAATTTGTTCCGGAGTGATTAGTTTAGATTAAATAATATTTTTATCTAACCTACTGAATATCAGAATTATATTCTTGTTTTGTTAGAATTGAGCATTTCTCGTTCATTTCGGGAACATTCATAGAATCTTTATTTACTATTTATTGAAATGAAATAGGAAGTAATTCGAATAAAAATTCATTCTATATTAATAAAGAGAATAGCAAATTCGCATTTTTATGAAATATCAGTTGTAAAAGGATGCTTCTATATTATAAATAAAATAAACTGATGAAAAAAAATTAACATCAAAATTAATTATTAACATCAAAATGGATTCCGACAGTTAATTAAATTCAACATTACGAGTTGAATTTGAGAAAAAAATTTGCTGAGTTAAGCTTCTTGGAAAACAAAGTTTTACCAGCGATAATAAGTAGTTTTAATCCGCTTTTGAATTTTTAAAAAAAATACGTACCAATTTACTGTAATCTTAGGCCATAAGTGAAAACAATGCCTAAAAAAAATTAATATTAAGTGTATAGCTGTAAGTTTAAATTCTGCTTAAAAATGACATTAAGAATACGAAATATAACGAACATTTAAAAATTCCTATCCGTCAATTATATAAATTTCAAAGTAGGAAGAAACAATAAGGAAAAGATAATTTTCTCATGTTTAAGTGTATAATATATTCTTTAAGGAGATAAGGGATTCTTTTGGACATTTTAGCGAATTATTCACTTAGAGTTATGAAATGTTTTATGTATATGTATTAAAATATAAATATATCAAATTTGTTTCAAAAAACCTTCTAAAACTAAATATTTTTTTTAAATTAAAACATATATACATTTTTTAAATTTTAAAACAATCTAGGCGTCTCAATTTATTTATTTATTTATTGCTCAAAAAAATTTATTTGGAATAAAACTAAGCATTTTTTGTAATTTTAATTAACTGCTAATTTTTTAGAAATATTTTTATGTACAATTACTAAATTTTCATAAGAATTTTATGTTTTCCGAACTAAAATTGGCTTTTAATTATCTAAAAATACTCGAAATACAAAAGGCATACCCTATTTTCTTTTAATATTTAATCGAAATCATTATTATAAATTATATTTAATATCTTCAAAAATTAAGACACCTGAAACATTTTAAAGATATTTAAACCTATTTACAATATCATTTTGAGGAAAGAAATTCAAATGTCTCTAGAAGAAATTCAAATGAAATTTTCTCTAGACCTTTGAAATATTCATTTTATTGAACATTATATCTTATAACACTATTCAAAATTCATAAAGCACCACCTTTTAAGTTCACGTTTTTCCCTACATAAGCTGCTATTCATTGATTTATACATTTACATTAAATATTATTGACTTACAATAGTACTTTATACAGCATACATTTTCAGTTTTCTTGCTCTTTAAAGACTGCATCCAATAGATTGAAAAACAGACATTATTATTAGAATATTCCTTTAAGTCAGAAAGAATTCATGCTGAATCAAAAACAACTGAACATTAACAGTTTACATTAATTTAAATACTAATAGGTAATACTAAATATTTAATTTCTCAAAAATTATGTAAATTCCTATCATAGCATATGCAATTATTTTGTTTAATAATAGATTTTACTTGGAATTTGATAAATAGTAATATTATAAATAATATCAATTTAACTGCTAGGTTTTTAGAAAAACACGAGCCAGCATACTTCCTTAAAAGATTTAATTAGCATAAAATCAGAAAAATAAATATATTCTTCCCCATTTTTGAAAATATTAGTTTTGGTTTATGATTTTTTGTATTATTTATTCCCAGTTATAAATTTTGTAAATATTAATTTTTCTGCTTCTTACGCTTTGCAGACGATAAAATATTCCAAAACCCAATAAAATTATTATTTTAGAATCGCTTTCATTTTATTAAAAAAAGAAATTTTTGTTTTATTCAGTTTTATTTCAGCTGCGCGTGTATTTATTTTATATTATCTTATTTTTATTATTATTTAAAGAAACGCTGTGTGTATTAATCTATACTTATATAAAGCTCAATGTGTGTGTGTGTGTTGGCGCTCTACAGGCCAGACCGTTTGACCTACAGCTACCAAATTTAGTACATGTATATCTTAGAGGTCGGGAATGTGCACCTGGGGTCTCTTTTTTGAATTTTTAATTAGAATTTTAATTATTAATTAAAAACTTTCCCGCCAAAAAAATCATTTTTCCCAAAGCCAAATGAATAAGGCTTCAGTTTATTTTACCAACTCTAATGAGGCTAGGGTTAGCAGTTTTCGGCCGATTATTTCAAACGGTTCTGTTTATTTTCTTAATGTTTGATGCATTTAAAATTAAACATTGTTAATTAATCGATCTTTCAGATTCATTCTGAAGTGCCTTTGAATTAAAATAAAACAGAATAAAGGAAATAAAAAATTTCTAATCCGCATAGCGTTACCCCAACTGGCGTAGAAAATTTCGCACATTTGCGTTAGCGTAATTGGCATTGAAAATTCACGCATGCGCATTGTGTTCTGATTGTCCCAGATGCTGGCTTGATTTAAATTATATTTAGGTTAGTTGTATGATTTTGTAATTAAAATATATTTATGTCAGTTATATATTTTTTGTATATGCTTATAGTTTTAAGTACATCGTTTTTTAAGTAGTTTTTTTAAACACGTTTTCAACCGATTATTTTAAACAATTCGTTTTATTTTCTTAGTGTTTGATGCATTTAAAATTAAACATTCTTTACTAATCGATCTTCTCATGATGAATCTGAAAAAATTTTGTTGACAAATTCTTGAGATATTACATAAATTAAGAAGGATATTCTTTAGTGCCCATAAAGTTTAAACGCTTAGTGACTCTGTTTTCAGCAATCATATTATAAAAAAATGCTTTGTTTCAGTAAAAAATATTATTATATTAATTGAAGATTTATCCTTTCCACTTTAATTTAAAGCATTAATTCTAAGGGAGCTAACCAAAAATTAGAGATATATATTACGTTATGACTGAAGGCCTTTATAATATTATGATTGAATTATATGACAATCAAAATTTGAAGTTTTAAAATATTTTGATGTAGAATCTATTAAAGTAGGAATTGCATAAAATATTTAATTATTAAAATTTTAGCGAACATTAAGATTGGTGAACCGGCTGGTCGCCAAAGGCGGCTAGTAATTCATACAGAAAGAAATAAAAAGGAAAATTTCTCTCTTTTAAAACATTTTTTTTTCTTTTTAAAACCTTTCTAGAAAAAAAATAATAATATATAACTAAGTAATGATTAATAATGTTATAATAATTTAATGTTAATTATTATTAAATATAATTATAATTAATATTAATATTTAATGTTAAATATTAAAATATCCTTCGGTTTGATTATCGCAATATTTTCTCGAATTTTTGCCGTAAATAGAATAAATCAACATATTGAAACGAAATAATCGAAGGTATATATAAATTATAAGAAATTCTATTGCATAACGTTTGTTCTTATGGCACTGAGATACTTTCCTAAACTGAAAAATCTTCTCAAAAATACCTCTCAACTTAATAAAATATATAAATCACAACCAAGCAAAAAGTTTAAGATGCAAATTCTAAAGGAATTTAGTGGAACCTGGACAATGTTTCTCTTTGTTTTGATTTAGTAGTATTTTGAACAGTAAAGAATAGAAAAAAAAATATGCTAGAACAAAAATATCTCTTCTGATAGCAATTTTTATAAATAAAAATAATTCCGTCTAATTTTTACAATACATTATTAAATTCTACACTATCTATTTATGAGAAATTACGTACAAGAGAGAAATCGATTATTTTATAAAGATCGATATAAATGTGAATAAAGATGAAGAAAAGAAGATAGAAAAAATAAACAGATGAAAAAATATAGATAAAAGAAAAATCGGTGCATAGAAATTAGGAGGGAAAAGGAAATAATATGCATGTATAACAAAAAAATGGCTGACATCTGTTTTTGATATTTGCTCTTGAAATAATGAAAACGTTTCATAATCACGCAGATAATTAGTTTCTTTTAATTAATTAATTTTATTTTGAAAAATCGTTTTCGTTTGCAATTTAATTGTCTTTAACAGATCAAAAAAATTATTTATTTCAGATATGTAAAAAGTGGTTTATAGTCTGTGTTTTATCACTGAATGTGACATCCATTTGCATAAAAAAAAAGAAATTGCCTTTACACAATGTAAGCATATTTATATATTGTTGATAACTGTAGTTTTATCAAAGAAAAACTCACTAAATGACTTCAGTTTTTTCAATGCCTTTATATCCTCTTAACAATAAGACTCAAATATATTGCATTTTTGAGTTTTATTATTAATATTTGCACAAAAAAAATCGATAAAATTTATTTAGTTATTGATAAGTCTCAGAAAAATAATAAATTGCTTAAATTAAGAAAAGAAAAGATATTAATTTGGAAGCAAAAGATAAAAAGTTAATCAGATACGATGTTGTTGTTTAATATTTGAAATTACAAATGGGATTATAATTAATCTTCAGAAGGGGTATTAAAATGTAGCTTTATTTAAATGTGCACTTTTTTTAAGAAAATATAAGAAATGAATGCATTTATCTTCGTTATAATGAAAGGAGCATTTTCTTAGTGAAAATTTACGATGTTTATTTTATCCATAAATAATTCCAGATAAAACAATATTAATTATTTTTTTAATTAAAAATTGATATTTCGTTATTATTTAATACTTTTGTTTTGTAACTTTCATTAGTCTTCGAGAGGCTTTTGTTTTATTATGAAGTTTTGTACGTTATCCATTCGCATCTAAGAATGCATTTTATGAAATAACATATTATTATATTATATTAGAATTTATAACAAATTCGAAAGCTGTATTAGATTTTATAACAAATTTTATTCTTTTCTGAAAAATTCACAAATTTCATTTTATTTTTTCTTGTGTTTAATAATTGATTGAATATTATTATTTTTTGCTAATACTTAAGAAAATATTTATTATTTTATAAATTTACTAATTTTTTACATGCACTGCGTTTTACTTTGAGATAACAAAAGAATGTATTTGAAATAACGCATTCAAATATGTTTTAGAAATGTGTTACATAAGAAAACTATATAGCAGAGTTTGAGGTTTTGAGATTTATGTACTGTATATGCTAATATATATTGTATGTACTAATTCTAAAGTATATCTTTTAAAGTAAGTATTATTGATTTATTAACAGTTAAGTTAAAGCAATTATGACCAAATAAAAGTTAATAAATTTTTATAATATGAGGGCAAATTCTATAATCTAATTCAATATGTGAAGCCTAAATCTATTAATAATATATCTACGGAGATGTTCTTTTTCTCGAATGTTGACTGCTTAATGAAAAAAAGTTTATACATTCTGACATTTTATCCAATTTTTTCCAAAATTTGATATAAATATCCGATTTTGGGGAGTATATGATAGAATTTTAATGACAACATGCTAAATTTTATTTTTCTACAAAGTGCATCAAGAATTCTTATATTAAGGCTTTATGCCAAATTTCATTTCTCTAGTTTGTTGATCTATAGAATTATTATGCTCAGATCACGTAGACAGATAAATAAAATTCGCATCATTTATTAAGCTATTAATTCTATCCTTGAGTTCATTTTTCTTTTCTTTTCTTTTGTATTTACAGTGCAACAGACATAACTCCAAACACGGGTTTTATTCGATTCATTTAAGGGTAATATATGGAACTTTAATCAAAAATCTCGAAGTTGACGACAATTATATTTTTCTATATATATTTCGCAAAATAAAATACAAAAAAAAACCACTCACAAATTAATGTTGTTTTCAGAGAACGTTTTCTTTGGCATATACTAATTAAAAATTATTTCAAAATATCATGGTATTAATAAATTACTGAAAATATTTACGACAACGCATATAACAGAAATGTATTTCTTTTAATTCTTTCATTCAATATCAAATTTGGTGGTTCTATCGGGTAAAAAAAAAAACGTTAATTTTAAAGAAAATAGTTTTATCGTGACTAAAAATGAAATGTTTACATCATTTAAAAGATTATCACAAATTAGACAATTAATTGTCGAGCATAAGATTCTGAACAATAGCCTTTCAAGAAAATTGTTTTGTGTTCCTCATGTAAGTTTAAAGCTGTTTAATCCTAAAAACCCTTATTTGGATCTTGGCGTTTGTTAAGGTTTTAAACTTCACTTTGTCTCTTTTATTGGCTCTTTCTTAGAGACGCATTCCACTGCTTTCATCAGATTTGTTTATAGTTTAAAACAAAAGTGGAGTAAACAGGATAGAATGAGAAGATTGCAAGAAAATGTGCCCCCACCCCACCCCGACTTAAGAGAAAGATCCACGCCCGCATAACAGAAAATAATTAGCTACGCCCTTGAGCTTTTCTGCCTCGCGTTGCCCCAGAAACCGAAGAAATGCGGGAGCTTACAAATTAAAAAAATAAAAACGGAAAGTATCATCAAACGAACCGATAAGCTTTGTAAAGTTATTTAGCTTTAAACTTTAGTCGGCGACTAAAATACCAAGTTTATTTTCAATTTGTTATTCTTAAAGACTGGTTGTTTTAGAATAATTAAGGTTTCCAATTAAAAACATGCCAATAAATTTAAAACTTCTTTAATTTTTGTTGAGGCCTTTTAATATTATTCCAGAAATATTGTCAACATTAATTAATAGTGAATGTTGAAAATTATTATTTAATCGGGTGACTCATTTTTACCAATACGGAAAGATCATAAATGCCCGTTCAACAAAGTTATGGGGCCCTCCTGAGTACCTCGATATCTATCAAATTCTTCCCATTCATACCCTTCCTTCCATTGATTGTAAGTAATATTGATGCATACTTTGTTCATTAGAGACGCTCACTAGTTGGGCTTGGGGGACAGGAACAATTTTTTTTCCATAACATCATCCAAAATATGTCCGAGTATAATCAGCCAAGTTGATACTTCTTTTTTATAACACTCATTTAAGAATTAGCGTTGTCATTGCAGATTTTGACGTGAGCGGTGTGAATTTTTCTTATCTTTGAAGCTGAAACTCGATGTTCCAGTATTCGGAGGTACATGGTAATTCTTTAAAAAAAATGAGAATTTTGGATTACCATATTCTGGAAAAGTTTTATTTTTAATATAAAGGTTGGATTCAAAATGATAATACAATATTGAAAAGATGCAATTTACTGCTATCGGCAAGAAAAGAAATTTGCAATATCGCTTGAAAATAGAGAAAGTATTATGATGGTAAAAAGTAATTCTGGATTTTCATGATTTCGAAAATATTGTTACGTAAATCGTCCGGTGAGATGCCCTACAAGCTCAATAATGGATAATGATGGTTTATTGCTCAATTAAAACGCGAAACATAAATAGCTTCCAAAGCCAGCGATAGAGCAACGTTTGCAGAAATCAACAGAATACACGCAAACAAAGGTATCGTCATAATTCTTATATTTTCTAGAACTTTTCTTTCACTCGCCATATTCTTTGTGGAATGTTAACCAACTTTCCAGCATCCATTCCATATGCATTTCTGTGCCAAAGCGCTTGTCTCCGGGAAATTCATTTAGGTAGCGGCACAATTGAAAATGTTCGATATGAAGTCTGTACTGAAAGATGGGTGATCAATCTGTTCATGTCCAAAAGAATTGTTCAGATTTCTTGATCGTTCTAGAAAACTTTCACCCACTTACGCATTATACTGTCATTCATCGGATCGGGGTTATACACCTCATTTATCTATCGTTTAATTTCCGTTGATGAATCATTCCTTGCAATCAGAGATTAAAAATCGAATCTCTGATCCTATTTCACAGTCTGTGGGCTTATCAATTGTTTTGAACATTTTGAACTGATTCTATAAACAGTATAGTGTAAAAATACAAATGCGAATGGCATTATTTAACGATCTGGAGACGACACGCATGCGCGTTTAATTATTAGCACGATATTCTATTCGTTAAGCAGATTCAGACCTTACTTTCCGTATAGCCCTCGTGCATACATTTCGAACTCCAAATTTTTAATGCTCTTCCTTTTTAAAGAAAAATAAATTTATATGTTCCATCGTTATATTTCGTGACAATAAAGGAGCTGACATTTTAATACAAAAAATATCATTTCAACATCCTTTACTTTCGAAATAGATGAAACTCGAACATTTCCCTTTCAATTAATTGATACTGAAAATTTCGAAACAATACAAAACGAATGGAAATATTTCTCCCTATGAACAAATCAGAAAAGAAATATTAATCGTCTTTCATCTATTAAAATTACTGTGTAAAATTTCTTCACTTCTATCTGACTTGACATCTGGAATCGTAACTCCATTCGAAATTCTCCTAAAAATAGATTTTGGTGAGAAAAGCTATTATTTTCCAAAAAGAATGTCTCAAAATTCTGCATCTTGAAAGATTCTATCCTTTTCTAGAACAGATAACGCCATCAATCGCTTTGATATTCTGCGGCGAGATTCATTTGCATATATGGATAGGATAAAGCAACGAAAGCAGATTTTGGAATGTTTTAAATTTTTGTTATTTTTGAAACCTCTTGGACTTATGGCAACACTGAACATTCAAAACTGTGTCTGGAAATATTATTTGTCTTTTGGTGCCTGAAATGATCGAAATATGTAGAAATGTGTTCGAAAGTCTCATCTTTTAGGATAATAAATAAAAGATAAAACAGAGTATTTAAAGCTCAGAAAGTGGAATGTGTTTTAAGGAATGGAATGTACTGAGGTTTCTACGATAAAAGACTTTTAAGTTAAAAAAGTTAAGTTAAGGAAGGAAAGTATTTATTTAGCTTTAAATTATTTTGTAACTTCAGAATATAATTATTTCGAACTGACATGATTCACTTCATGTGAGCCCCGGCAGCTCAAATTTAGAATCCATTGAACATACGCTGCTCGTAGATATAGAAACAATTTTGCTACTTGAAAGAATGGTTTGCTTTTGATTTTCTTTTAAGCAATATAATTCTAACTCTTTCATTAAATCTTTAATCATTTCTTCTTTTTTTTTATCGCTGTTTAAACAGTAATTCAGTTCAGTTTTTTTTTTTTTTTTTTGAAAATGAATTATTAGTGTTCCCTATAGGGTTATTAAGTGAAATTTAATCTTACATTGATATTTTTTTAAATGTATTATATATCAAATTAATTTTTATTAAATTACTTATTATATTACGTAATAAGTTATTGAATAAATATATTTACTAGCGTATTAGAAATTTTTATGAACGAATTAAAATAGAATCATTCCTCGATTCCTTAGTTTAATGTTTCTTTTTGTAATGAAGAATCGGGATTAAAAAGTATATCTCCTTTATTTGGACCTAATGTACGTATGTACTGATGTTCACCTTTAAACTTCTGTATGAAACAATGATCCTCATTAGTGTACTTATATATAGATGTTCATATCTGAACTTAAATATGAAAGAATCGTCCACTATCAATATATTTATGTACGGGTGTTTACATCTGAACTTTAGTATGAAACAATTCTCATCAGTGAATGTACTTAACGTAAGGTGTTCAGACCTGAACTTCTGTATGAAATAATCATTCTCAGTTAGCGTAGTTAAATATGGGTATTCAGGTCTGAACTTTTGCATGAAACAATCCTCCTTATTCAGTGCACTTAAGTACGGATGTTCATGTCTGAACTTTTGTATGAAATAACCCTTATCCGTCAGTATGCATACGTGCAAATGTTCACATCTGAACTTTTGTTTAAAACAACCTCCTCAATCAGGACATATTGAGGCCCAATTTATACATTTAAGCGAAATTGCTGTATTCTAGGCTTAAAGGTACTCATATTTTCATCGCCTTGAAAATTCAGAATTGCTAAATGGATATTTGAAAAAGATATTCAAACGGTTAGAGATGTTTTCTTTTGCATTAAAAGAGTTAGAAAGATAAAAATAAGCATTTATCTCAAAACAATTGCACAAAATGCAAACACATCGCAATAGTACAACATTTCTAATAATATTTCTTAAAAAAAAGGACTACTGATAACATGTTCCAATGAAATGATTTCATGGAATTTTTTTAACAGCTTTTCCGATTATGGTCTCTCTAATTTAAAGCTCTCCTTTGTTTATAAGTTTACAGAGTGCATAACTGCTGACCCATGCACGAGAATGATCAGAGTAGAATTGGTCAACCGCTAAACATTTGGTTCAATGTTTTTATAGCATGAATAGAGAAATTTCAATCAGTGAGGAAAATTATAAACTGAGTTTGAAATTTTATCTCAAACGCGCAGAAGCCATTCCTGTTGAAAGAGGTGGAAATTGTTAGGATTGAAATCTTCATTTTCCCATAACTTATTCTTATTGAAAACTGCAGAACAGTTTGAAATAGGCAAATAATCCCTTAAAAAAGTGTTCTGTAAAGGGGTTTCAGATCAGCGTGCTGTGGCAATATTTATACACGCTATGAGGGTTTTCATTTAATAAACGGGTCGATTTAGTTTTATATTTCAACACACTTTTTTAACTTAATCAATTTCTTTATGATTTAAGTTAATCTTTTATCTTAATAACTTCTTCAAAATGTATGTATCTATTTACTTTTTATGACACATAAAATCACATTTGTACACAATTATATTTAATCAGATTATTACTGTTTATAATTACAGCCATAAATGATACAACATATAAGAATCTGATCAAATATATATGACATTATTTTAATATTGCGCTAGTATTTTATAATTCATAGATTTTGAAATTTATTTATTTATTGGCACTTATTTATTTTATTTATAATTATTATTTATTGGCATTTATTTATTTTCTTAATAAATATCTTCTGCGGCCCTCCTCTTAGCAGCCTTAATTCGTCTAATTCGATATCTGCCGGGGCTTCCAATAGATACAATCTCTTAAACTTAAGGACTGAAAAATGATTTTTAAGAACTGATTTTGATTGCTTTTTAACTTAACCACATATTGCTTCATTCGGGAGCTTTTACAAATTGGTTATAATGAGAAGAAGAAACTACGGAAGAGATAAAAGTTTCTTTTTCCAGTAGGGATTTTCAAAAATACCAAGAAACCAACTTAGCTCATTTTGAAATTTAGAAAATGTGTTGGCTCTATCGCAAATATTAAAAAGGATTTGCAAATTTTTAAAATTTATTTTAACAATTTTTGCATCAATCTTTTCTGCCAGTGTTACGAAAAAAAAAATACTTGTTATCCTTCCAATTTCGACAGCTCTGTCTTCTTTTTCTCCCCCCAAAAAATCACGTTATATTTATGCCTGACAAAATTTATTGATAGACTACTGCATCTTCTAAATTTATGTATGCATTGTTTGCTGTGATACCCGTTCTCCTCCTAACCTAATGGAAACAGCCTCCTCATACATATAAAATGCTTCACAAACAGTGTCAGCAGTACCCCCTGGGGTGTATTTAAGATTGTGGCATGGCTTCCGGCAACACGAAACAACCATTTCTTCGTCCTGTATATATGGAATATTTTTGCAATGCAGTTTGTTTATAAGCAGACAAGTCAAATTCAGAGACGCATAGGATCTCATATAAATATAAAATTATAAACGCAACTAAAAATGAATGGTAAAATTATTTTACATATGTAAGCTCATTTTAAAAAGCATAGCATGAAATCACAGCAAGATAATAGCAAAATTATCATAATATAAATTTACTTTTATTGAATTCGACTTGTTTTGTGTTTTCAATGACATTTTCAATAATTAATTTTTTTCGCTCACTTCTTAAAATAATTTAGATTTACAATCTGCCTTATTATAACTACTTGCGGCCTATTTATTCTCGATGACAATATGCTATCTCGTTACTTAAATATCGGCTAATTAATTAATTAAATATTTATTCCTTATTAGTGACGCTATTTTGTAGATCATTTGAATAAAAATTCATTTCAAGACTCCATAATGTTTATAGTAATAAATTGTGAAATATATACTAGAAAATAATTAAAATATAAAAAAATTAAATTCCTAGTATATTAAAAAAATTAATTTTTTTAAAGTGTTATATTTATTTTTTCCTCTCATTTAAGCAATTGCGATTCATGATTTAGTTTTAATATTGTTTTTAAGAAAATACCTCTTGTTTGCCACCTGCTACATATTTTTTTTTATTTATCTTCTTATAATCAGTCAATCTATATAGAAAAAATATATTTCCTTAAAAAAACACACACAGTTTGGTGTTCATTTTAAAAATATGGTTCTGCGTAAACATGCAATAAAATTTAAATTGCTCAAGTCTTAAATATACAATGTTTTTTTTTTTTTTGTTTTTTATTAGTTCTGTTTAAGTGAAGAAAAATTTACATTTGCCCTTGATAGTCAGAATTTTGTTTAGATGTTTTGCAAAACATTAAAAAACATCTTTCCCAACACGCTGGTTTCTAAAATTGATAGTTTATGCTTAACTCTCTGTTACAAACATGCACTGACGCACTTTTATTGCTCTGAAAGCTGACTGACTTGACATTTTTATCTCTAAAACTTCAGTTTTTCTGGAACAGTTGGCATTTTTTGATAGGTTATTTTACTGCTATTATTCGATAATACATATTACATGCAGAACTAATTTTAAGATCATTATCGACACGCACACCCCGGTCCCATAAGTTGTAAATCTAACTTAACTATCACAACTTTGAACTTTAATATGATTTATCTCCTTAAAATCAGTAAATGGTTTACCAGAAAGTCTCACGGGTGCAGTTAACACAGCTGTTCGAACGTGCTCTCTCTGAGGACACGTATTTTGCGGTTTGGTTTTCCGGAAACTTTCTTTTCAAGAACTTATTTGTTGGATAGGTATGTGGACGGATATACTCATTTCAGCCCTTTAGACTAGAGCACTGATTATATAATAATTTTGTTTTATATATTTTATACAATTATGTTGCATGCATGTTTTTTATTTAATAATTTTTATGTATTTATTAAGTTATTTTCTGTTTCATATTTATAAAAATGGAGTTTCCCCCGATTTTTGGTGTGGTTCTTGATCTGCTGGAGTTTCCGAATCGCGAACATAAGTATGTTCTCGATGACAATGCATTATTTTATTATTTCCAGAGCTTGGTTATTTATTAACTGATTAATTTAAATGGATTTTAATTCCAAACGATGTGCGCAATGTGGAAGTGAACTCTAAAAAATAATTTACATGAAAATTTCAGAATTTTTATACCAATAAGTAATAGAATAAAGAACTATAACTGAACATAAAAAAATATATATACTTTTTATTACATTAATAATTTTTTAACTTTAACATTTTTTTTGTTTTAATAAAATACTTTTATTAAATTTATTTCAGAAATTTAGTTTGCCTACTATTAAATCATATAATCGTGTTTTTCCGGTCTTATTTGTTATATATATAGGTATGTAGAAGGAATTATCAATTTTATTCTTTTATTCGAAGGTGCTGATTATATAATCATGTTGCTTTTACATATTTTTTATAATTAAGTTGCATGTATATTTTTATGTAATCTTGTTTCATAGATAAACATTGGGATTTTCCCCGATTTTTGGCAAGCTTCTTGATCTGCCAGATTTCCGAATTGTGTACAATAGTAGGTTCTGGATGACAATGCATTAATTTAATATTTTCAGATCTTAGTTATTTGAAATCTGATTAATTTAATTATATTTCAATTCCATACGAAATGCGCAATTTAGAAGTGAATTAAAAAAATAATTTTAAGATGTTTATAATGATGATAAATTAATAATATAATATAAATTAAAGAACTAAAGATAGAATTTAAAAAAAAAAATACTTTTTATTACATTTATAAAAAAAACTTTTTTTATTTCTTTCTTTTACTTTAACATTACTTGTTTTGTTGCAATCTTTTTAGTAAATTTATTTTAGAAATTTAGTTCGTCTTTTATAAAATCATAAAAATTATGTAGATTTAAATTTTAAAAAAAATTTATTCTGCATTAATAAGCTTCATATATGTTTTTATTATTTTTTCTTTTCATATTGAATCGACCAAAGAAGATATTAAATCTCATTTTATAATTTTTTTTAATTATTATTTGAAGACCTGAGAATTTGGTTTAAATAATTTAGTTTAGAAAGTGTTAGTGAAAAAGCTAGATTCAATTCTAGAAATCAGAATGAATAAAATATACTTAGGAAATGCAGTATTTGTATTTTCTTCAAAAACTATAAAATATAATATAAAAATTAATTATAATTAAACTATAAAACATAATAAATGGTTATATTAAATTTTCCTGACGAAATATGGTCAAAAATATTTTAAATAATTTTAAATATTATATTTTAAATATTTTAATTAATTTTAAATAATTTTAAAAATAAAATTAATATTTTAATGAATATCTTTTGGCTGCATAGAAACAAACAAATTTTCTGAAATAACTTCAGATTTTGAATTAATTATAACTTCAGTTATAACTCCTTTCTTTCCATGCTCGAATTGCGCCAGTTCTTTTTTTAACTGAATTGTCGCGCCATCTATTGAGGCACAAGTCAACTATTTCTTAAACCCTTGGGAAAAAAAGCACATTTTTCTTGCTTATTATAAGTTTAATCAAAATAAATAATTCTCAATACATTTTCTATAAATGTCGCAACTAATCAATAAGGATAAAAGCCAAAGCAAACATTAGATTAAAATTCATATTGTTAATTATTGATATTCGGCATAGTTTTCTGCATTGATGAATATTTTTCTTTGCGATTTCTGGATTTGATGGATTTTTTTAAAGAAGGTTAAAACTATCGCTCTACAATCGTAGACTTTTGACTCTGCAATCTAAGGTATATCTTTTTACATCGATTTTATCATTTTACAACAAACATCAAAATATGCGTTATTTATTTATTTATTTTTGAAATATTATGTCCATGTTTGACACAACACACACACATATATATTACATGCTGTTTAATGTACATAATTTTAACTGGGATATAGTTTTTTAATGATGCAGAAGAAGTAGAATATTTATAGTATTCTGATATAAGCTTTCTATAATTATCAGCCAAACTATTCCACCATATTAGTCAGGACAAGTGGAAATCTGTTGAATTTTTAAAGCAACATAAGGGAATATATTATTTATTTTTGTATTTTTATTTAACCTTATGAAATATATGTTTCTGATGCCAATGAAATTGATAAAAAAAATGCTTATGCATATTTTTTTTATCTTATTAATTTGTAGTTTATAATTATTATCTTGCTTTCTGGTTTTTAATTTATATAACTTAAGCATTTTTTGTTCAAGAAAAATTACAAAGGAACAACTTCTCTTTTAAAAGATAACACTTTTGTTAGTTCTTGAAACGCTGAAAATGCTTAAATATTTTGAATTTACACCATTGGATTGCAAACAATAAAATCTTCATGGCGCCATTGATTTACACTTAAAATTTTCCTTTTTGGCCGCCCTGAAATGGAATTTGAATGTATTATATGATTAAACACTTTTTTTTCTTCTATATTTTTGAAGTTACGACTCTGGAATGATAGTCTCCAAGGCTTAAATCTAATCTCTCCATGTGCCTTTTTTTTTACTTACGACGTGTCTCAAGAGATGCTATTTCATTACGTTCTAACCCAAGTGGTCGAACTTTTTATGATGTTTTACGACAGACCTCAGGCCTTATTATGGACCTTTCCATATCTTCTGTGGTAGGTCTTTTCTCACTTGGTAGGCCGCGGTGGCCTGGTGGTAAGGTCTCGGCTTCGGAACCGGAGGGTTGCAGGTTCGAGCCCCTATTCCACTTTTTATTATTCAAAATTGATTAATCATAAAAATACATATTTTTTAGAGTTAATTTAAATACTGATAAAAGAGAATATAATGTAATCTTCTTCACGTTCTTATAAAAGCGCAACAAACTCCATTAAAATATGGAAGAGTTAAAATTTGACAAAACACTGATGAAAAAACATTCGCTGAGCTTATATCGATTCCTAGTGCTATATTTAATGCTAATAGTTAACACATCAAGAGAAGATTTAAGATTTTTAAAAATTTAAATATGCCTGCATGCATATATATTGTAAAAAACAGGAAATGTCTGACTAATATATGACAAGTAAAATCATGGTTTGTAACACTTTTACGATGAATTTTTAATCTTAAATATCATTTATTGTAACCATGTTGTAATATTATCTTAAAAATTATAACATTTAAACAAATTTAAAATAAAAGCATTAAATTTGTCATAATTCAAATTATTAGTTAACATTCCGATTAGATATCTCTTTATTTGGTTCAATGTATTCAATTATTTTCAAGAAAATAGCAAGTTTATTTACTATAATGAATAAATAAAGGTTTTGTAAGTATATGAAATAATTTCAAAGAAGAAAGAAGGCAACTATAATTATGACGAATCGAAACATCGTCAAAATGTCATTTTGATTTTTTATCTTCTTGAATCTTTCCTGAAATTAATATTATAGTGAAAATTGCTAGCTCTGCTTTTTAACTGTATGTACTACGAGATATCAGTTAAAATGGAACAAATAACAATTTGAAAACAATCAGTTAAAATGGAACTGTAACAATCTGAAAACAATTTCTAGATTAGTAAAAATCACAAAATTTTATTATTCTGAGTTAAGAAATTCACTCTCAGTTTAACCAAGAATTACGAAAAGATTAAAGATGAAAAATAAAAAAAGAAAAAAAAGAAATTATATTTATCCACCATGATTTTTTCTGTTCTGTGAGCAAAAAAAACAGCTTCTTTAAAGTTATGTTTCTGGAAAAGATTTAAGCTAATAAATTAGAAAAATGTTGCATTAATTCATACTAAAACTTCCTTCGTAGTCAAGAGAACAAAAACGAAAGAGAAATCTTCGCTTTTGGTACCTACTTTCGTTTATTTCTGAACGTCGAAAAGCATATCCGAGATGAATGCAATTTATCCAACTTGAATTTATTAGACGGTTAGATTAATATCTTCCATCAATACCATTATTTAAGATAATTGTAGAAGATGATTTTCATTCTCGACTATTAAGACGCTAGCGATACGAATTTACATGTAACATAGATCAAGATGAAAAAATGTGTCACGTGAATTTTTTTGGAAAATTAGAAATATTTTTTGTTTTTGTTTTTTGGATTTTAGATATTGTAATATTAAAGAAATAAAAGAGTTGGAAACCAGTTTTAGAGAAAGATAATTTGCATTTGAAATGTTCAGACGATTTTTTTCCTTTTAACTTAATGCTTCTACTACTTCAGAATAGAACAAATTCTTTTGGCAGGAAAGTAATTGAAAAATGTGTTTTATGAACTGAAAAATGGAATGGTCTGAAACTTTTTCATTGTAATGACAAAATTCGACTTCTAGCGAAGTTATTTAAAAACTAATGACTTTTCCCATATGGCAGATATACATTTATGAACTGGAAGTATAATAAATCAGTTTAAATACATCTAGTTAAATTCGATGTCAAGCTGAAATTGGTTTTATTCTTTTTATTCAAGATAGAAGTAAGGCAAATGATCCCAAAAGAACAGTGAAGAAAATGTAAATTGAATGAACTGAACAAAAAGAATCATTTGAAAATTTGTAATATGATGCTGAAATTCATGTCCCATAAAAATAAAAGAGTAATTTGGAATGAAAGAAATTGTTTGAGTTCATATATTTCAGTAATAAAGGCCATTTAATATAATTCTAATAAAAAAGGAAATAAATTAATTTTCATTCATGAATTACTTCATGTCAATACACTTAAAAGAAGTTATAAAAATTTCTTTCTATTCAGTCGAGGTGAAACAAGAAATAAATCGTATAATAAATTGAAAAATTAATGATGTTTTTGTACACCTTAATGTTAAAGCTGATATGTTCAATACCAAATAAATCTTAAAGCTCATATGTTCATTAAATTATTATCCATCGCTTTTAGCATTTCTTTACAATGCGCGTTAATACAAATATTAATTAAACTAAGCTAAGAATTGTTTTTCGTTAATCTTACTATTTTTACAAAACTCAGGTCGTTTAACTGCTTAGAGAAATGGACATAATTTCAAAACCATAACCTCTATTATCTTATTAAAACTTCCAGGATTTATCCAGGTATAAATATATAAAAGCTGTTTCCAACATATTCTACTGATTTTCATTTAATTGTTCGAAGCAAACGATTTGTAAATAAAAAAATATATTTTTAATGTTCTTGATCAAATTCCTTCAACTAGAAATTTAACTTCAACTTTTCTTTTCAATTTCTTTCTTTTCTTTCAAATTTAACTTCTTTTTCTTTTCATCAACTTCAACTTTTAATTTATAAAAAAACAAAACAAAAAAGAGCAATGGAATGAGTTTAATATATTTAATCATACTCACATCTCAAATTAGTTTTTGTTTTTTTAACACTTTAATGTATTCATGCTTTTATTATTAAAAGAATATTCTACTCAAACGCTGCATTTTAGAAATTATAGTGTGAAAAACAATCAAATAACATTATAATGTTTCACTTAAGATAATTAATATGAAAAGGCAATTACAAATTTATTGGAATACTTTAATGGTTCATTAAGTTGATGTTTCTCGAAATAGATTGCACCTATTTGTTTTTTTAGTGTTTTTAATTACTGAATCAGTAGTTGCATTTCTTTCCTAAAACGAATATTTAAAAATTATGTAAAAAATAATTTATAACGAAAAGAGATTATTTTCAATAAAATTAATCAGTTATTAGCAATTTTGCATTCGATGAGTAGTGCCATTAAAATTATCTCATTAAAAAGATAGCCAATAATTTTTCAGAAAAGTAATTTTCTAAATTAACTACCAAAATAAGATTTCAAGGAATAATTAACTTAATTATAGATACATTATTTTCATGACATGGAAGAAATAAATATTTTTATATAAATAGTATTTCAAGTAATTAATTCCTTTTCATTCTAGTTTCCTTTTTTAAAAAGTGCTGTATAATAATATACAAAGATCCATTTAAATTTCTCTCGCCATTTTTATTACTTAAATTAAGTATTACTTGCGTAAAATTTAATTAAATAATCAAAAGTAAATATTCTTTAATATTTCGCATTGTTTGCCATTTACGACTTATGGGGCTGTTAATGTTATGAATTAAAAAAAATACAATAATCTGAAAATAAGATAATGATAGCTTTTAAATAATAATTGTTTTATGAGTGTTAGTGTTTTTCTTAATCATGAAATTTCAAATAAAGGAGATAAATTAATTTTGGTAATAGCAATAAAATTATATTTATATGCACAGGAAGTTAAATATTGTAATGATAAAAAAAATTCGAACTCAAGTTTGGATGAATTTCCACCTTTCAGACTTTCTTAAGACCGAAAAATACAGTTTTGGGATTATATATGTTTATCTATAAATAGAATAATTCTAAACGCTGGGAGCTAGACAAATAAGATTTGATAGATGGATTTACACTAAATTTGTACAAAATAAGTTCTATTTTAATTTCAGATGGCAGAAAAGAATGGCAGTTGTATATATACCAAACGGCAGGGTTTAATTGCCAATGATCGCATGACCAATTCAGTAAAAATATTAAATTCACAGTTAAAATCTATATTTTGTAACTATAGTCTAGAAGTTCCATGCAAGAAATTCATGGCCTAATCTATTATCCACAATTTTATGCAGAGGATGTAGATAAAAGAAATATTAGAGAGTATGCTAGAAAGTTTTTAGGGGAATGCTCCTGTTGGTTAAAGAGAAAGAATAACCAGATCTTCTTGTATTAGTGGTTGCATGATATAAATTTCTAATTCTGAGACTTTTATATGCCTTATAAATTATTTTCTAGTTAGTTTCTTCGTTACGTAAAAAATATATATATTCTTTAACTTAATTTTATTCTTACGACAGTTTCCTTATATGTATTCGAAACATAAAAATAAATCTGCAATTTGTAATAAGAAAATGGAAATCAATACTTAGTTTTTCTTGTATGAAATTACTGAAACAGAATAAAACATATGCATTTAAAGTTTTCTGAAATTATTCAAGGTCCAGATTTTAACAAAGTTTAATATATGCTAATTAAATTTTCTTAAAATATTTGAATTATATCGAATGAATAAAAGTTTAAGAGCTTGCCTTTGTCGAATTTGTTTTCGAAACGCTTATAAAAATAGCAATAATTTATTACGGAATTTAAAATGTGATTTCTTGCATAAATTTATTTAAAAAAAGCTCATTTAAAGGGGAGAAAGTGGCAATGCATTTTAAAGAAATTTAAATACGATATCTTGCATAAATTAAATTATTGCAGCTACTTTTTAACATAGATAGAACAAAATTTAACGAATGGTGACTGAAAGAGAATAATTTTCAACGTTGTACAATTAATCCCTAAGCGATTAGAGCATTATAACTAATGGCCTCCATTAGCGCCCACAATAGCACCACTAATAGCTTTCAATTACATGACTAAACGCTTAATTAACGCTTCAAAAATGTCAAACCACACAAAATAGTAGTTCTCTCCTAACCGTAAAGCTTTAAGACGCATTTTTGTGCCAGAAAAGTTAATTAAGTCTTTAATTTAATCAAATATAATTTTTCTGTTTCATTAAATTGAGACAGGAAATTATCTTTTAATATAGATTCCATAATAGTTTCCTTATTAACTATATTCTGGTAAAATGTTTAACATTCTTTAAATTTTTGGAGCTTGTTGGTTTATACATCAACTTAAAATACCTCAAAAAAAAGAAAGAATTCAATTTAAATATCTATAAAAATTAGAGTGATTTCAAACCAATAGCAAAATTTCATCATTTATAATGCTTATATATGTCTAAAATCATCCATTATAACTTCTTTAGCTCTGAGTAATTGCCAAATGAATTTAAAATGTATAATATCTAATTATCTTTTTCCGATTCACATATTTCTAAATTCAATATACAGTAAATTTTTATATACAGCTGATTAAAAACATACTACATTTCGAAAGTTAAAGAATATAAAATATAAGAAAACACGCCTTGCAATGTTTATGTTTCAGTAAATTTTAAATAATAAAAATCAAATAAAAATGCTTTTATTAATTAAAATAATTTTAATCAAAATTCTAAATTAACTCAAAAACAATTTTTTATTCTTCGTTTACTGTGTTAATATAATATAATACTCTTATGTTATGAGCTAACTCACAGATTAAGGAAGTGAACATTCTACAAAAGGTCATAAATTACGAATGAAGTAAGAATAAATCATAATTAACGCATAATAATTTATTTTAATTTGAACTTTAAATTCAGGAAGGTTAGTTAACTTCCGCATTCTTCTTTATTTTTTATGAAAACGATTCTGTTGTAAAATAATCAACTTTTAAGAACTTTCCAGCAGCAAAAAAAGTTTATAACTATATTAAATTTCCACTTGAAAGTAATTAAATAATAAGCCCCTCGTTAAGAAGTAAGAGAATATATTTACATTGATTAAAAAAATGGTGAGAATAAGATTATGATTCATGTTATTATTATTTTTTTAAGACTGCAAAATAGCATATGAAAAAAATGACTGCATAAAAAAATCAAATGTTTTTCCAAAACGTAATATTGAATTAAAAAATGAATTTTATTTATTTTAAGTACGAAAAAATTTATTTTTAATTTCAAATCAATGTTCCTTATAAAGACAAAAGAATTTATTCGGAATGAATATTTATATGATACATATTTATTCACTTAAATATGCTGCTAATATATATATAAATGAAAGTATAGCATTTTATTAGTAATTATTTGTTAGTATTAGTAATTTTATTAGCTTAGTTAATAAAATTAGTGACGAAATACAATTTTTAAGTAAACGAATTTATACTTTTAAGTCTTTGGATGAATACAATTTCTTTTTTAAAGGTTAAAATTTTAGGTTCCTTAATTTTAAATATAAATAGTGAAGTTTGTTTATAGTTTGTTTATTTTCTCGTTTTCTTATATATATATTATTTTATTCATCTATAATCAGATTAAAAGATTAAGGAATTCACTTTCAAAGTGCATTAAATCGATTACTTTCATGCAATATACAATAATAAAGTTCATGTTATCGATGCATTCTATTGCTTCCTCTTAAAACATTTGCCCTGTAACATAAAAATATTTGAAAAATGATTTATTTTTTCAAGAATACGAATATTTTCTTTCATTTATAATTTAGCGTAGCGCTCTAGATTTTATAAAGACTGCTCAAATAAAAATATTATTGCTTTCTATTGGAATATGGATGTTCATATGGATTTTTATTCAAAATGCATGCACAGAAATTGGAGTTTGATAAAACTGTATGTATACTATAATTATAAAAAAAAAACTCCGACATCAAAGAAATCATTAGTGTGTCTAATGAAACATTTCACTTAAAAAGTGTTACCGTTATCATACCAGTGCAAACGGAAGATTTTGATTTTTATTAATTTCCTTTCTTACTTCCAGAATCGTTTGGTATTTGTTTAATTTTAGTTGAATTAAAAAAATTATTATTATATCGTATTTGTTTTTATATAGTTATATAGAAATGTGTAAAAAAATGCAACACTAACTTTCTATATGGCTTGACTTAGATAATGACTTCAGTACTAATGCCAAAGAACGTTTCCGCAACATGAGTGTAAAATGAGATTCTTTGAAAACCTTGGAAGTCATAAAGGTTATTTCCTGTATGACTAACGAACCTTACAGAATACATTTCAGGAATGAATTGGAAAACGTTTGCAATTTTATAAGTTTCAATAAAGACTTCAAATAAGAAAATTTGGTTGTTTTACTTCAGATTAGAAGAGGTTATAGTAAAAAAAGCCTTGTGATCCTCTATGGGTTTGCATTTTCTTTTCATTGTCAACAAAAATGGCTGATGATTAAATTAGGATATTTTTTGGTTTAATCAAAAAAATACCTCGGTTTCTTCCGGATGTAATTTTCAATATTAATGCTTTTCAGGTCGTTATGAGTTGTCATTTTTTTCTGGAACCAAGATATATTCGCCGTGACTCGTATAATTTATTCTGTAAAATTTTCGAATTTTGGTTATGTGCATTTTCGTTGAAAGTCTACCTTTTCCCTCCGTTGGGGAGGTTTAGTAGGGAATCAAATAAAGTTGTATAGCAAAATTTTGTTATTTAATGAGAGTGCTTGTTGATGAGAGGAAAGTTTAAAATGACTTTCTTTCAGAATCCATCAACATTACCACTAATAATTATCTAATGTTAAGATTCTAAAAAAATATTTTTAATACACATTGTCAGCGAATATACTAATAGCGCAGTAAAAGATGAAATGGATTCAAAATAAAGAATATTAAAGAAGCGGAGAGAGAAATTAAATTTTAAAAAAACTTTGTAATTCTAACTATTCATACATTTATTTATTTTGTAGTTCATGGTCATCATATGCGACGTAATTATAACTTTTCATGCAGATATAGAACGAAGTGAATTCAGTTTCTTTGCATATCATTGTGGTTAAATTATGTGTTTATTAGAATAATAGCTGGTTTGAAAATGAATTACTTACTCGTTATAAAATCAACCAGTATTTCTCTCATACGCATATCAAGGGAAATGATTTAAACAATCGGGGTTATCTCCCCGAAGCATTCTAATATACTCTAAAATGTTCTTATATATTATTATCTTTATGACATGGGGACGAACAGTTATGAAATTACCTAAAAGAGTTCAAACTTTGGCAGTATTTTTAGTGATTAATCATTAAAATGTCGTTAATACAAAAAATATCAGCAAGCCGAATTTGCATTTTGAACAGTTTTTTTAGCTTGTTAAAATCAAAATTTGACGCATAAATAAAATTGAGGTCACCAAATCGCATACCGAAGTTCACATATTTAAATCATTGGGCTTTAAGTTATGAATTGAATTTTGAGTTGCTTGTAAAAATACAAACTGACAGACAGTAAAGCCATGATGGATTTGGCTTGAAACTAGACAAATATTTACGATTTACATGATAAATCTGTAGACTAAATTTTATACATCTAATTTTCTTTGTTTCGTAATTATAACGTTAAATTTATTTAAACTGACAAACTTCCTTTGAATGGATTTCTTTAAGAATATGATAAAAAATATAAAATTCTGGATTACAGACTATAACTATTTCATCCACGTAGCCCTTCGTCTTTACAGACAGAAATATATAATTCCAAATGTTTTTAGACTCAGGGAAGTCTGAAATGTAAACAATCTTCAAAATATCAAATTCTATTTTTTTTTTTTTTTTTGGCAATTACAATAATTTATAACTGTATACTTGGTAAACGAGAAAGAAGAATTAGCTAACGTTAATCAACACAGCTCGTTTCAGCAGTAGAAAAAAATGGAACTCTATAGTATTTTAAATTTAATCTTTATTGTTCTATTTTATCGTGAATACCAATCGTAATTTGCTTGGAAATATTGCAATATTCTGTATTTACTGGGGTTTTTTAAAGAAATTTTTAAAAGAAAAAAAGGTTGGATGAAATAATAATATGGCGAAAAAAGAAAAGAGAAACGAGAAAATCGTTTGCAGAAACTTATAAGACAATTCGTTATTTACTTTAAAAAAGAAAAAAGAAATTTGCCTAAAATGATATAACTTAACGCCCAGAAGTGAAGGTTGATTTAAAAACAAGCTTCTAACATTTTTCTTTTCCTTTTAGTTATTCATTACTTTTCAATAAAAAATTTTCGTGCAAAATAAAAAAAATAAATTCTTTGTTAAAGTTCGAATGCGAGCATTTCGCGATTTCAACTTCGAAATAAAACAATTTTAACTTGCCATGGTTCAGTTATATTTTGACATTGAACAGTTAAGAAATAGTAGTATGTAACGAAAAGAATATCTTCCATTCTGAAATGGGAAAGCAAGGTCATTTCTTTGAAAAACAGCCATATTTTTACGGGGCTAAAGACTATTTTCTGACAAAGAGCATATTTGTTTTCCCTAAAACGTTCTATCTTAAATATCGCTTTCCAATCGTAATAACCATGCGTCATCCCATAATTCCATCGTACGATTCTTATTTTTACTATTGATATAAAATTCGTATTTAGATATACATTTTATTGCTCGTCAGTGGAAAATAATACAGAAGGCATTTATAAACATAACATAAATTTAGCATTCTATTTATAGTGAGAATTCTAATTTAAGTTTCTTCCCTTCAGGGCTGAAAAACAAATTGTTTCTAGATCGTTTCTTTCCGGAACAGTTTATAAGAAGTATTACGGAGATTCATCGTTCCCAGTTTCTTCCAATGTATAAATTTAATGAGCTTTTTAACTTTGCGAGTAATATTTAAATTCTTCAACATTTTAATGCATTTTTTTAAGTGTTTTCATTCATTCCGGTGATGTTTCCTTTCTTGGAGAAGTCAGTTTTTGAGGGACCGAATTTGAATTAAATATCAGTTAGTAAAATTGATGCACAAATTAGTAACATGGCTGTATTGAATAAAATTGTAAATTAATATAAATAATGTCTCTTATTGTACATAATATTAGATATCCTAATTTATGGTGTCCAGTTCATTTATTACTTCCAGCGTTCATATTTCAATAGTTTATTGTAATACACATTTGAATGACCGTTTCTTGGGAATAGGTGAAGATTGCAATATATTGTTACGAATTTGTAATGTTCCCAGTGCGAATGGTTCCATCGTAAGAAAGACCATTTTACGATCAGATCTATTTGATGCTGATCAGATGCCGGATAAATGAAATCGAACTTGGTGACCATTTGGCAACTTGGCGATGAATTTGGTGAATTTGGCGACAAAATAGATAATACTGGAATCTTTCAGAATTTTATTGATAGAGCCAATAGGAACAGAGATATGCCTGACTGTTCCCGAACCTTCTCTGCCCGGCACCGGGGACTATAAAAGACATTTAGTATAAGCTGAAGACATTCGCGGAAAGAGTCGTCAGAAGGTTTAAAGTCGCATAATAGGTCAACGGTGAATAGTTGTATCAGTTCAGCGAGCGGCGGACTTAACTACGTTGTGTAGAGCTCAATCGTTTGCTGAATTGAGTTGTGAGCCGAATCCTGGTGTTTATTATAGAAGTAGCATCGAATCGTGTGAGGAGTGGACAGTCGTGTAGTAGTGAGTCGGCAGTTGGATACAGCTAAAGCGAGGAGACAGTGGAGATTTGCAGACGTTTAAGGAGACCGTAAAATGTAGTTACGTAGATTCCCTCCTCCTGCTGAATTCTATCTAGTCGCTTTGTGTGCTGTGATTATAATTACTACCTATTACTACTTGGGGGCTACTGTTGTGGGTTTGTTGCCGTGTGCTGCTGTGTAAAGCATGGGTTCGTTTGTGTATTTGTTTCTTCGTGTTAATAAATTAGTCGTTCATTGCTAAAGAACTGTTTCTTCATCGACTAACAAATCAAAAGAACTCTGAATTCATAAAAATATGGTAAACAGAAAATAATTTATGCATATCAAGCCTAAAATAATATATTTCGCATTCTAAATGGAAAAAAATAGTTATTAAAGATAACAAAAAATTAAGAAACTATGTGATATGAATTAAAATTTCCAAATAAAATTATTCAAATTTTTGCAAAAGTTCTCGATGCTCATCAGATGTATTTAATACATTTTTATTTTCTCGAATACGAACTATAGAAAAATATTATGATCGGAAAAAATTCGAAAGCACGATTTTGATGTACTTGTGTATTTTAGATTTCTTTGTGCTCGAAAAATAATTTTTGGTTATTATGTCCGTCTATGGAAACCATAATTTAAGCACGCTTTGAGCTAGAAGGATAAAATCTGGTGCATAGACTTTAACCCATATTTGTTGGTTCCTATCAAATTTTGAACAAAATTCACTCGGAAGAAATCTGTATGTTAGGTGTCTAAGTATTAATGAACCCGATAACCACAAAATGTAAACAGCAAGATAAATAAAATTTAATGCACAGGTTGAGCATCTAAAATGCACAATCGTATCAAATTTTAAATCGATTCCGATTAAAAAGAGTTGAACGTTTGTCGATCGATATATTAGCGTGCATGTAAATACAATAACCCATAAGTGCAGTGCCTTAAATTCCGTATGTGTTTTTTTGATTACAAAATTAGTTCAGTGTCAAATTTTGGTCTTAAACATTTTTAACACCAAAGCTTCAGTGGTCTTAACAAAACTTCCTCCATACTCTCTGGTAAAGGTGTTATCCCAGAGAATGCCTTACATGGAATTGGCGTACAATAGTTACGAAATATTAACCTTTGCCGTGAATTTGGCATTTTTACTGAATCTTCGTGTGATCTTTGGCGATGGGTATCTGCCAGGCGGTTAATAGTATCCGAAAATCGAATTTACATTTTAGTTACATTTTCCCCAAACGATTGAAATAAAATTTGACCCAAAACTACACTTGTAGTTCACAAAATCACATACCGAATTTGTAAGGCGTTTGAGTCGGTGACTGCAGGCATGCTTCAGAATGTACGGCTTGAAATAGACTACCACCTAGATATTGCCCGTGTGACCAAGGAAAGTCACATAGAACGTCTGTGACGTATGTATGCAAATGTTTGAAGTTCCATCTACATTATGTGTTAACCTTATCGATAAATTCTTTTTCATTAAATAGTTATAGCCGTTTGTAATCGCTATACTCATTTTGAATTACCCTGTATTTAAGGCATTTCTTTTTTGAGTTATCTTGTTTACATGTTTTCATTGGATTTCATTCAAAATTCGACATGTATTTACATGATAGATGTTAAATATGCAAGCCGAATTTTATGCTTCTAGTTCTCTTCGTTTAGTAGTTATCGTATTAACTTATATTCGAATAGCTGTTCAGACAAAAAATTTTTGGACGGATTCTGCTCAACATTTGGTAGAAGTCTAGAAATTTCGAAATAAGATCTGTATCCAAATTTTATCTGTCTTGCTCGAAGCGTTTTTGAGTTATTACGTGAATATTCTTTAAAATCTCGAGTTCGAATTTTTTGATGATTGCTTTACTTTCTCTGTATTTCGTATACTAGAAAGTAAAAAGGCTCCAAATTTCATATTTGTGCCAGATTCAGTAAAAATGTTAAATTCAAGCCAAATATCTATATTTTGTAAATACTTTTCGCCAATGCCTTTCAAAGCATTCGCGCCTTTACCCAAGTTTTGCAATTTTAGACAGGTGGAAGGGGATAAAAAGTTTATTGGAGATTACGTGAGTAAGTTTCGTGTGATATGATGAAAAAACACATTTTATTTTCATTTCTTACCTCTGTACACTATTGATTATTTTTTAATTTAAATGAAAAATTGCAGCATTAAAACAGAAAAAAAAACTGGCGTTCCTTCATTACATTTTTATTGAAAGTGAGTGAAGAAAAAAATCATTTCTCAGTTTAGTAGATTTTGTGAACCTACCATTCCTATCTATTCATTAGAGAAAAAATTTTCAAAAGTAAATGTTTTCTTATCTTTTAGCTTTATTTTGATATTTCTCGCGTGCGTTTTTATGGCTTTAAGCTATTTTCTCGTAGGTTTTGGTATAAATAGAAGGGAAAAAAACTGCTCCAAATCCAATTTTTTCTTTTTTTATAATTCCAGCTTACTTGTGAATTAATGACCATTCCGTGTCTATTGTAATGAACGGGAGTTTTTCCACTTCTGTGCAAAAACTCTTCCGGCAAAATTAGACATTTCTCAAACATTTTTTTTTGCTTTATTTTTTTAAAAATACTTGTGGAAAGCTAAAGTCTTGGTAGATATCGGAAGAACGAAAATAATATTTCATTGAAATAAAACTTGTATCGTGAAATTTTCAAATAATTTAACTCGTGGAATAAAATTAACTAGGGGCAGTCATAAAACACTTTCAAATTTCCAATCTTTGACATTAGTGAATTAAAATTACTAATGCTTTGAAATTATAAAAATAAATTAGCATTGTCGCTGCATTCTGAATTGTTTTAACGTGTTTTTAATATAATACCAAAAAAGTAAACCTTCTATTGATACAGAATTATGTTTCTTAGGAATAAAAATAGGCAACGAATCAACAAATTAAAAAAAAAATTAAATGTGAAAAACGGTATAATAAAATAAACTTTAAGCTCCCTAAATAGAATAAAACATAAAATAGGAAATATGCCGCTGCATAAGAAAGAATGTCGCAAATTCCAAAACATTTGTTGAAAAATAAGGCTAATAATCATAATACCTAAAGAATCGGCATGCAGCAAAATAATAAATTTGACAATTATTGTTTAGTTTTTCGTAGACTGCTCGTTTATCCCGTCTTACTTTAATAAAGAAGATGCATTCCATAAAACAACAGCTTTACAATTAAGTCAAAAGAAATTTCTTTCTGACAGAATAAAAAGTAATTAATCCGTATGGCATAAATTTAATATTTTGCATATTCTGATATAAAAAATATAATTGATAACCCATTTATTTCTGCCTTCTGAGACCCAATAAAAATGAATTTTAATAAGACAGAAATGCAAATATAAATCTTCAATTCCATTCCATATATTCTGTGTAAGGAAACTTTTGCTGTCAGAATTGTTGAGTCTTACAATTTTGCACTGAAAAAATTCAGTAGAAATTTTGATCTTTGTATGATAAGATTATTTAATGTTCGAAAAAGTTAATAAGAACAGTTAATATTTTCGTTTACACTGATGTTTTGTAACTTTTCATTTAGTGTCTTTTAATTTCTCCTCAATACTGTTTATTAGCCTTGGAAAATTTCATATTCCATCTAAAAATGCAAATTAGATTAAACTTAATCTTTAAAAATTAGCATATCCGAATAATATAATGCAAACTGAAAACGATGCCAAATAAACTAAACAAAATTTGAGAACTATTAAAGAGAACCAAAAGTTTATTGGATTTTTAATAGAAGAATTAAAGTTTTAGTATTAAGTATCTATGCATTAAAGCACATAAGTTGCTTCAGACGACAAAATAGATGCGATTGCATTATGCGCATTAAATTCTGAATTAGAATAAACGTGATTCATATTATTTCCAGTTATCATGTGAAGATAGAATCCACTATATTTAAATATTAATTTCTTTCTTTGTTAATGCAGCAATTTTAATTAACATTGTGTTGGAATAACTCAAAAGCGATTTTATCTTTTGAATTATAACAATCACAAAGAAAATAATAAATTGCATTTTATTCAAAAAAGCTGCCCAGATAACAAACATAATTTTACAGCACAATAGCATCCTACTTTGTCGAACTCTGCAATATACAGTTACATATTTATATAACAAAGACACAATGGAGTTTATTAGATTAATTTCAAATCATTAACAACAAATAATCATTGTATCAGTATTAGCTCCATTTAATAATATAAAGGATGAAATAAATCTTTTTTCATAGTTTATATCTGGCAGCTGCATTTATTACTAAAATAAGATAATAAAATAATTCTTCTTCCAATAAATATGAAATACCATTTTTAAAACGATAGGATTAAAAGGAGTGAAGAAATTTAATATTTTTTTAAGCAAACGATTTTTTGAGTTTGTTTTAAGAAACATCTGATGTTGCTTTATATATTCAGTAAACGAAAAGATCAGAATATCCAACGATAAGAAACCAGCTGCAGGGAACAGTAAGGTTTTATGATCTGCGCCCTAAAAAACTGTTTTCAAAACGAAACGTCTGTAATAAAATGGCAGTCTGTGAGTTATAGAATTATTTTTTAAAAAAAAATTCCGTCTGTTTGAGAGATCTCAAGGCAGAAGATAACTAGTTCTATTCCGAAAAACACTTCTTTCAAATGAACTCGAACTTTTTTTCTTCCAGTAAAATGATTCTTAAATAAAACGTGGAAGAACATCATGCATATGATTTCAGGCAAGTAAATATTTAAAAAAATCTTCTTCAAAAAGGAAAATTGTCCAGATGTTTTTCTTCCAGAATTCGTCCTGGACGAAATGCAGAGGCTACACATTCTATATGGGACTTTCGTATTATCCTACACACATCTCATTTTTTGAAATACTGAAATTTTTCACATGGAATCCGAAGCGACATTTTTCTATGTGAAATAAGGGGGGATTTTTTGCAGAAAATTCGAGTTCTGATGAGAAACTTTTTTTTTTTCATTAGGAAAAACGATTCTTTCCTCTTGTTCTGTTAAGCTCATTTTTAAAAGATTATTCTGTTGATTTCATTCATTCATTCTTTCTTTCTACCATTTTCTATTCGTGGTCAAGTGCTATCGCATTTTATTTTATCATATTTTACCTCATTTCTTTTAACCCTGTTTCTTTCAGTTACACTTAAAATTATATTTGGGCAAAAAAGATTTAAAATAATTTTAAAAATTTAAATTACTTATTTTTATAAATTTGAAATAATATTTCATTGAAAAACAGTTATCTTGAATTATTCGAAGCAATTAATTTTGTGGTATGAAACAAATTCAAATATTTAAAAAAAAGATTCTCAAAAATTACTAAATTATGAGAAAGGAGAATTTTGAAATTGTTTCTCATTTATATTGGTATATTTTATAACTCACTAAAGTAATCTAAACCTAAATATGCCAAGTTATTAAATTTCAGATGTATATTAATAGTACTTAGCTAAACAAAAGATGTTTAATTGTTTATCTTTATATTGTCCTTCTTAATGTCTCTTTTATGATTCATTTATTTTTACATCAAGATTAACAGAAAAATTCCTTTATCTTACTTTGAAACTCAAACATATTTTTACAAGTTAAAACTCGATCATAAAATAGAATCCTATTGTTGTTGTAAATCTTGCAGTTCGTTTGAAACAACTTTCAGCTTTCTTTTAAAAATGCAATGCACGAATTCCACTTATATTAGTATCTATTATATTAGTGTAGAAAATTAGTAATATAAAGGAATAAAAACACTTTCTTCCAAACGAATTTAATTAGGGAATCTTGATTTTTGTTTCATATAATTCTATTTAGAAACAATTGACCGAAGATATTTTTTTTATATCTGTGTATGGAATGTGAAATTTTATTCTTTTATCCTTTTCTCTGTTATAATAATTTTCATGATGAAGTGGTTACATAACTCTACTATAGTCTCTTTTGATGCAACAGATGATGTTACCTCATTAACATCAAAGTATATTTCCCATGATCCTTCTTGGAAGGGTCATTATTAGAATGTATTGAAGTGAGTGTCGTGTATTTTCGTGTTTCAGTTTGTTTTGTTTTGTGAAATGTGGAACTTAGAAAATAATTAAATAATTGTTACTGAAACTCATCTCTTAGTTTCATCTACCTCATAATGAAGTTATAGAGTCTCGTCCTCTACAATTATATTTTTCCTTGTTGTATTAATAATTTTTTTCAGAATAATTAAGAAATCGAAATGGAAATTCATTTTTTCATCATTCTTTCAAATGTATTGGGCAAAACCTATAAATGCAATTCTTTATTTTTATTTTGCCTATTCAGTTTTATGAAACGTTTTTATTTTAGAATAGTTAGATAGGCTTTCTCAATGTGTTCCATAATTTTAAATTGACAGTTTAAGATGAAATTATATATTTATGTCATAAATTAAGCTCACAAAATGTCCAAAACACAATGATGCGATTGTTCCTGCGGATTCGCGATTTTCTGCCGTTCTTTGAATTTCTAATCCTTTTCTCTCTTTTTTTTTACAAAAAAAATCTGCATTTTATGAAAGTGAAAGTAGAAGTTATTACTTGCTTGCTTCATGTCCTTCCACCTCCTATCGAACAAATCTGCCAAACTGCAGAGAAATATTCAAAAATTATTTCCATCTCTGAATTTGGTATACACAATAACAATGAGGTTAAAAAGCAAACCCTGAAATACCTATTGATTCATGCCATAAAAAGACCATTGAAAATGAGAAGTTCTTAATGTATCCGAGATATGCCATAAAGGTCTTTTGAGAAGTCTTATATGCTCGGCACTGATAACGATGCTTCACTCCTCAAAAATACCCGAAACACAGGAAATAAAGCAGAGCCTAATTGCGTATATAGAGAGCACTTTCAGTAATCAGGAATACACAAAAATAGCAAATCTTTACTATACAAAAGCAACACTATAAAGTTCTCAAAAAACATTCAATCCGGGATCAACATTACAAAGTATGAATTTAATAGGCTATTGCTTACCTTGTCTGCACCTCTGTTTATATATCTTCCGTAACTGGGTGTGGAAGGTTATAAAAAGTACTCGAAACGTGATTTCTATAGGAGATATCGCTAAAATTCGTAAACTTTCGAGAACTTTAAATTTTTTGCCAAATTTGCTACTAAATCGACATCAGTTGCTAATTTTTCGCTATTAAAAT
This sequence comes from Argiope aurantia, assembly GCA_026543865.1. NCBI lineage: Eukaryota > Metazoa > Arthropoda > Arachnida > Araneae > Araneidae > Argiope > Argiope aurantia. Next base: position 40,220 of record JAPMOR010061227.1, on the reverse strand, counting down.
ATCTGTAAATATCTCTATTTTACTAGGAAACAGTCTCCAATATATTATAGATTCGTAGCATTATTTATATGATACGCATATGAAATCTGTCTTATTAATTCAATTGAATTGAAAGTTTTTAACCATTAGAAACAACTGGAACAGCGATAGCTTGAATGAAACTATACATTCCAAGATCAATTTTAATCTCATTTTATTTCATTTTTTCAGAAATCAATATGAATAAAACATATACTAAATAAATATTAAGTATAAATAGAAATTATTATAAAATATAACATTTGAGACAACAATATAAAAATAGGAATGCAATAGAAAAATAAAAGATTAGTTTCGCAGGAATATTTTTGTATACTTTATATTTTTAGTTAATTAAAATGCAACATCCAACGGCTTGAATCCAGATGGACAAAGCAATAAAGTTTTATATTCCTGATCCTTTAAAGATACTTTCAAAACAAAACATTAGAAATAAATTATGAGTTATTAAGAGCTTATTTATATATTTATTTATTTTTGTAAAAATCCACCCCTTTCAGAGACTACAAAACAGAAGATCCTTGTTTTATGTTGAAAAATGTTTCCTTTAAATGAGCACAATATCTATACATTGCAAATTCGTACTTAAAGAAAAAAGGGGGGAATATCGTTTTTATGACCGGAAGAAAAAAAAATTTCAAAAAAAAATCCTGTTCAACTGTTAAAACTGGAAAACTTTCAGTGCTTCTGCCTGAGTCATTCTTGCATGAAATGGACGAGCAACAAACACATCATATTTGAAACTCCGTTCCGCTTTGTACATGTCGTTGATACTCTCATATTTTGTAGCACTCTGAAATTTCCTGTCCTGAGCTTAGAAACGACATTTTTTTTTCTAGTGAAAGGAAATTTGGTTTATTATTGTTACTATTTTTTTCAGAAGAACCTGACGAATCCAGAAACGAATTTTTTCCCTTCAGAAAAACGATTCTTTTCTTTATTCTGTTAGGTTCTTTTTTAAAGCATTATTACTTTTATTCTAGTTTCTTTCTTTTCGTCATATTTTTATTTTCTTTTTATTCCTCTAGTGGTTGATTGTTTTAGCATATGTGTGTATTTTTTAAATAGACAATGTTTGCAGGATTTTTGATATTCCCGCTTATTTCTTACCTATTCTTAGTATTTAATTATAAGCGTGTCAAATTTTACATTTGATTTTGACTGAAATATTTATTTCTTTGGATGTAATGTGAATTATGTTTATTGAATATAACTATCAGAATACTGATATTTGTTAATTAAAAATAAAGTAATCCTCATTAATAACTTTCTAATGCCAAATTCGATTACTTCTAGAGAAAAAGTAAAACGTACTATTGAATATATAAATATTTCATAATTAATTATAATTAATTTTTTTATAAAAATTAAATTATTTGAAGGAGATTTTTATTTACGAATTTTAGGGAAAAGTTGAAAATTTAGTACATTTCTTAAAGAATAAGCACCACTTTCCTCTTGAATTAACGAAACGTGTAGTCTGCGCCATTTTCATTATTTTCAGAATCCTTGTCTGCCATTTTGGTTAACTAATTTTCTATTGCCAGGTTTTCCTATCCAAAACTCATCAGTAGAACTAATTAGAGGAATGATGATACGGTCTAAGTAAAACTGTTCTTTCTCTCTTAATGGGGTAACTGAAGTACAAATACATTAAACCCAGAGGAAATTGACGTTCAAAAAAATAATTCCTTGTAAAGCGGTTGCTATGAAGAAATTTGTAATGTGTTGTAATTTTTGAAAATAATCTGCGGACTTTTTTTAATAAAGATGTTTATTTACTGAAATTCATATTAAAAGTAGACAGCTCTATGAAATAATTTAATCTACTAATCAGAAGTTTTTATCAAAATAAATTATTGAAAAACATCTAAAAATATTAATTTCCAAAACATCTTACTGATGATATATTAAGATCTAGAAAATGATTTCAAAAACTATATTCATAGATGATACAAAATATATTTCTTATAATTTTTTAAGTGAATAAAATGTTTAGTTGAATATCTGCATTTATTATATTTTAATTTCTTTTCAAAATACATGCTAAACTAATTGTTGAAATTTCTTTTTACAGAAGCAAATTTATTTCATCATGAAAATAGATGCTAAATTCATATCAAAATTCTATATTTAGTACTTATAACTAAATATTCTAAACTAAACTAAAATATTCATTTTACACTAATTTAATTTCATTAAAAGGTAATAAAAGTTTTTTTTTATTTCACATAAATTTCAAGGTTTATTTGAAAATAATTTTCATTTTAAAACTAAAATGCAGATATATTTTTGTCCGAAAATGAAAACAAATAAAATAATATTCTTAAAACAACATTTTATAACGTTTCAAATAATAAAACAAAAAAATGCTTCTTCTACAACTGTGCTGAAATGGAATTTATTTAAAACCTTTTATGTTGCAGTATGTTTTGTTCATCGGTTTGTTTACTTCTGTTAACATTAAAGCAGAACTTGTAACTAAAAAGCAATTATTTTTTAATATTTATTTTAGAAAACGAGACTGAATAGATAGATAGATATCTTATGATTTTATGAATTTTAAACATAAATAAATGTTTGAAAATAGTTATTCCTAGAAAAGAGCGGATCTGATTATAGAAAATAGCAAAACTTCTTCTTACTTTTTATTTAAATACAAATATGGTTTTCGTATACGCATTCATATATTCAGCTATTTAAATATATACTTTTTGATTGCTTGTTTTTCCTATGCCACGGGTTCTTATCTTCCGTTCACTGGTACCGAGACATATAAACAGCGGAAACATTTTACGGCAGCAAATTCCAAATAGAATGTAGGCAATATTTTCTTACCCTTGGAGTGACTTCTTATCTCTTGAGGAGCAAAAATGTTAAACCTCAGCAATAATTCCAACCATTTCGAATTTTTTTTCTTTGTTTGGCATTATTATTATTTACAAAGAATCTAATGGCACAAATTCAGAATAAAGACCTTTTGATTCACAATTGGAAGCGAAAATCCTTGTTGATTTGCGAATCATCTATACAGATTACATACTGCAATTCTAACTACTAGAGTCTCAAATAACTTTCGTATTTATTAAATACACAAAGTAAAAAAATGATGCATTTGTGAGACGTCAAGTAGCATTTGGGGCTCAATAAAATTCTGTTTGATAAAAATCATAAATTGGCATTCTGCCAATCTTCATTATCCGTTCCACTGCAGCGCTTCTGTAAAAGAAATATTCTTTCTGAAGTTTTTCAACTTTATTTTGCTTTTCACGTTACCTATTCGTTTGCAAGAGGGAAGACTTTTGATTGTATTTTATTCCATTTTATTTTGATATTTATTCCTATGCAATTATTTAGCCAAAGATAAATCATTATTCAAAAAGATAATGATACTTCATTTTAACTGGGATCAGTAATTTATATATATCTCCAAAATAATAAATTTTTATTGATATAAAATAAAATAAAATTGAAAGAATAATGTTACTCATTTTAATATAACTGTATTGATTCCACTTTTTTATTGTTAAAATACTCAAAATTTGATTTCTTATATAGAAAAAAATACTTTTTTCTTTATTAAAAATATTATTTAAGATGTATTTTAACTCTTCTGGAAATATCTTCTGAGTCACGACTCATTTCTTAGTTCACGAACGTCGATGCATTTTATAGAATAAAAGAAAAGAAGCAAATCTGAGCTGGAGTTCTAGAAATAAAATTCAAAGTATTAATTAGTTACATTGTTAATTTATTAGAAAAAATCTTGTGATTCAAATTCACAGCTATCAAATTTATTTTAACCAGATACAATCACAATAGTTTCTCAAAAAGTTTTTTTGTTTTCTTTTTGAGGTTGCCAATTAATGAGTACATTTTCTCTTGCGAAATTTTAATGATATAAGTATGTTAAAATTTACAATTGAATTCATGACAAATCTGTATTTTATATTCATACCCATTCATAAAGCTATAAATGGAGTAAAAATACTTTTATGTGTTTAAATTATCTTTGAGGTGTTTTTTTCTCCCTTTTTTCAATTTTTTTTCTGTTTGTTCTATATTTGTCAAAAGATATTAAAATATATCCTTCGCTAATATTTCAATGGATAAATTTATCATTTCATTGCCTTATATATTTAAATTTCAAAACTAAATTTGTTTTTTAAATCCAGTTTACATCTGAAAAATAATTTGTGTCATTAATCCAATGGAAATTAAAACTGACAATGCCACCAGTGTAATTATTGTAAATAATGTTATTTGTATGAGTGTTCTTCATTACTCCATTTTGTTTCTATCTGCCTCAAGGAACTGCATTTCTTAAAATCAGATGTAACATATTTATGATGAAATAATTTTTCTTAATGCTATTCTATAAATCCCATTTGATATTTAAAAATGAAATTCTAGATTTTTTTTGATTTAACGGAAAAGTAGCTTTTCGAATTTAAAATAATATTAATTACTTAACAGACGTGATTGAAGGTAACACATTTTTGAAATTAATTTATTCCTTTCTATCGATAAAATGCATTTAAGAAGTCTTAAAGTACATTATACAAGAAAAAAAAAAACACAAGTTATCAATTAATGATATTTCTATTTCTTAAAAAGAAATTTAATTACCTAATTTGAAAAAATTACGCCAGAACACTTTAGCTGATATAAATATTATTTAGATTAGTTTTATAATTTATTTATTTTTAATATAAATATTATTTTTTAACCCTTTTTAATATATAATACTCCATACATCTTACGTATTAATTTATGGAAACATTAATTTCATTTTGGGTCAAACTGCTTTTAAATAAGGTAATACAAATTTAGTTTTAATTACTCTAATATAAGAAAGAAAATATTTTTACAACTTTTATTCATAGCCTATAATGGAAGCACTTAAATATAGAGAGAATTAGAAATATCCTTATACAAAAAGCAAATGAAACTATGCTGAAAAGATTTGATTTCCTTTATTTTATCCAACGTTCGATTGTTTTGTATTAAACTCTTCTATTAATAGTCACTAAAGTAACCAAAATAATTTCATAACTCCGTACACTTCTTTTAACACCTGCTTTGACAGAGTAAACACTATAACTAAAATCTTGTTTCTGAAAGTATTAGGAAAATTTGACAGCTGGCAAAAGTTGAAAGGAACTTGTCCGCTCTTTAATTAACAATTATGAAGAAAATTTAATACTTTTTAAAGTTGTTTTCAGACTTATATATTTTGTTCTAAAGGGAGTTTTTAAGACATTTAAACAATTTATCTGGCTTAAATATATATCAGTCTTGTTTACCAATGCTTTAACATCATAGAAACTATTGTTGTTTTTATTTCAGCTGTAAAATTTATACTTGATATTTGTTTTAAATAAAGAAAAATCAATAAAATTTTAAATGCAGTAGAAATAGTTTTTAATGTATATTTCTTTAGAGTTTTCTTCTTTTTTTGAATGCAGCAAATTTTTGCTATTACAGCTCATTTACTTTTTAATAATAAATTTATTATTTTGTAGAAGACGCATAAAAAGAGGTGGTAAAATATTTTGATGACAAAATTTTTTAAAATTTAGTAAATAAACATTGGAATTCCTTTAAAATGAATATAAAAAATGTCAGCAGTATTTTTAAAAATTAAAACTGGCATCCCGAAAAACAAGATAGAGTATCAAATTAGCATTATTGCTAAATCACGGCGTACCTATAAAGTTCCTTATTTTGAAAGTGTATCCGTGTATTTATTTATTCATTAAATTTTGAATACTTAATAAAAATTAAAGGAAAATTTTCAGATAAATGATATTAATATTTTTGAAAAAACTTAATTTAAATTTTTAAAATGCATAAAAATATTTTCGGTGAGATTATTTGCTTTAAAGTTATTGTGGAAAATTGCAATTTTTTCTAGCAATTTCAAATTTACTTAATTTCTGCTCTTTGAAACCCTCAAAACATTCTTTCTACTTTCTTAAGAAGTGTGCAACATTTGTTCAATTCAGTCCAGTTTTTTAAGGGGACATATGAAAAATACATAAATAGCCGAAATGCTTTTTATTTATATTAAAATCGTGAATAATTATATATGACATATTCCATCCGGGAATTTTAAATTTTCATTTGAATCTTTTAATATTTGTCTATTTTTTAACGTTTGTTTTGCTATAATCATTGCTTTAGTATAATTGTTCTTTGATGATTTTCTCATTTAAGTTTGCATTTTTTCCTTTGTCATGGGTGTTTTCTGATTTTTTTTCCTTATATTGTACTGTGCGATTTTCCTGTTGTTTATTCAATACCTCAATTGATACTTGTCCTTCCTCTATCACTTTTGTTTAGACTTTTGACTCTAAGACTTTTGTTATCGCCCCTGAGTTCAGAATAGTTTTTTCTTAATTCTGTTTCATAATTTTTCCATTAAATTCTCAGAGAAAATATTATGTCCTTTTAAACTAATTTTTATTGAATCATGGTAAGCAAAATTTATTATTATGCTATGGTTTGTTCTATATTTATTTATTTAATTTTAGTTTCCAGAACAATTTTATTTTTCCTTTTTGTTTGAATTTTTTCTTTTTTTTATTAGTAACCATTAAATATGATAGTTGAATTACAACTGTTTCCATAAATTAATACTTCTACTTACTTTTTTTCTGATATCATTTTTTATTTTTTAATTTAATTTTCTTTTATTTTTATAATTTATTTACTTAAACTGTTTAGAGGTTTTGCTTGAATTTAATTGATTACAATTTTGCTTGATAATTTCTTTTTGAAGCAACTGTTTCTTGTTATTTCACATTGATCTTAATTGTAAAGAAATTAAAACGTTTTCAATTTAGAAGGGGATGTGTAGTACAGCTTTAATTTTTGTGTTTGAAAATAAATAGCTCTGGAAATTTTTGCTGAATTCGCTTATTATATTGGAATAAAAACTGTTCTTAATAATTATGATCGTGATTTTTTGTTTGTTTTGAATGGCTGTTCTATTAAACAGTACGCGATAGATTCGGAAATATTATAACGGAATACAAACAATTGATTTTGTATGTTTTTGGATTATCTTTTGTAGTCTTTCTGAATTTCAATTTTCCAATCCCAGTAATACTAATCTTAATATTGTTTCATTTATTTGTTTATTATCTTAATATTTAAATTTACACTAGACTCGTAACTGAAGAAACCGATTATTGAATTTTAAAAACTGATTTTATTAAAAAATATTGTATTTTTATTAATTAGATCTTATTTATTGTTCTTCGGCGAAAAAAATCAGTTTATTTCCTCTAAATAATGCCTATAATTTCCTGTAAAATAGTAGAAATACAATTGATAAATAATCTTCATGTAAGTAAGAAAAGATTGATTTGCTTTATAGTAAACACATAGCTTTCAATCAATAATTTCTTCAAATATTTTGATGCTAATAACAAGCAAATCACTCAGCTAATATTACTGAAGCTAGTTAAAATCTTTATAACCATTAACTATCTTCCAACATAAGATTTTAATTTCCCCCCTTTTTTCCAATATATTATAAGCATTTTTTTCTTCTTTTTTTAATTAAAAAAATGCTTAGAAAAATAAAATTAAAAGAATTTGTTTTCAATTTTTTAATCACTATATTTATGCCATTAATACATTTTATTATTTTTTTGATAAAAAAGCATTTTATCGTTTTTTATCAACATTTTTATTTTTCAAAAACAGAAACACCATAGCAGGAGGGGAAAAAAATCATCACAATTTCCAATGAAAGTAGAGTACTGAAATATTTTTTTATAAAGAATTGCAAGCAGTTGTTTAGATATGTATTTTCCTTTTTATGTAATGACATCTCAAGAATACTATCCGCAAATCCGGTCTTATTTAATTTATTGCCGTCTTATTTAAAGGAACTATAATCAAAAAATATATTATCATGTTTCCACTTTTTTGTGCATACTAATGAAGTAAATGTGCATTGTAATGAAGTTCCACTTTTTTG
>JAPMOR010061227.1:19764-32178 GCA_026543865.1 Argiope aurantia | reverse complement strand
CATACTAATGAAGTAAATGTGCATTGTAATGAAGTTCCACTTTTTTGCGCATTGTAATTCTTTGTAATGAAGTTATTAGTTGTATTGGTCTGATTTACAAGGCTTATTGGAAACAATTAATTACTCACTTTTTAGATTAAAGCAAAATTTAGTTACTTCCCAAAAATTCTAACAATTAAACACTGTGCTCTATGGTCACGGCCGAGTATTGCCATAAAAGATCAAATTAGCAAAAACATTTTGAGGGCCTTAAAATATTTTTGAAGATAAAAAATAATTGGAATGACAAAACATTCACCAAGTTTCATTTATGTATATATGTAAATATAATTATTTCACGTAGGATGACTTTTGCAGACTAGGGTGAGTATGTATTTTAAGTGTATCTCTTGCTTGCCATCATAATTATAAAATGTTTGTAATTTATTGCCTTTAAAATGGCTTTCAAAATCCATCCTCACATCCCCAGGGATATTATAACTCATCATGGTTAGCCCCAAGTTTATGAAGGAAGTTATAGATGGTGGCCAATTATCATTTAAATGTGTCAACAGTGCCAGTAAGAGTGACCAAATGTGATGGTTATCAAAAGCATTATGAATTGACCTGTATGAAAATTTTACAAGAAAAAGACTTATGAAATGTTTATATTAATCCTCCACACTATACTTATTTCTGACAATTCTTTTAATTAAGCTTGAGAACAGCGTTTGTTTTTAATGTGTTTAAATGAACGCAAGTACATTTTAATGCATTTTTTGAAGAATATTTATTTACTATGATTGATTCAAGGAAAACCTGATATTTCAACCCAATTCAATAAACTTTAATGAAATCTGGCATGCATATGTACAAAATGTTTGCGATTATTATGGACATCAGATTTTGAAATAGTTTAATTTAGGCATGATTTACATCTACTTTCAGTCCAAAACATTGAGAAATTTCGATTAAAAATGATTAGAATTATTAGAGACAACAGTAAATGTTCTTAAAATAATTATTTATTAAAATAATTTTTTTTCTAATTATTTATCCCATTAGAGATATTTTGAAAAGTATACATGGAAAGTAAAAATTAAATATTTTGATAATTTTAACTTAAAATTTTTCTAAAATTTTATTAAACCAACAGTTTATTTAAAAATAAATAATATATATTTTTTCTTTCTAATTGAGATTATTTAAGGCTATTTCAGCTATTTGGCATTATAAAGTTTTGTTTAATATTGTTTTAAAAAGTAATTAACTCTCCAAATTTAGTCGGATTTCTTAATATAACAAAAGATAATAATGTTTGACATTACTAAGGATTTTTTATCAATCATGTAAAAAAACATCTTCGAGTATCTTAATATAGTAAGGGCTTGTAAATTGTGGCGCTGTAAAGATTTTTTATATATATTTTCAAAAAAGAAATTAATCTCCGAACCTAATCATATCTCTTACCATAGCAAAGGAAACAATCCACCGATATCCTGAGTACTGCTTCTTTTTTAAGTTGTGGCTTCACTGCTCAAATGCATCAACCCTGTTCTTAAATCTAAAGCACGCAAATACTACTTATATGAAATCAAAAGATTCAAGTTTCTCGCAAAAATCACTGAAAGATTTACGCATTGCCTATGGATTATATTCGATCTGAAAAGCATTGCCTTCTGTTTATCACGCAACATTTCCCCCAATAAAAAAAAAAGAAAAAGAAAAATCGCATCCCTATCAAAGCAGAGAGGACCGCCACGAATTTTGCCCTTACATTCAGGCATAACATCTTTGACACGCTATCATTCTCCTGCGATTCGACTTTAGAGGCACCGCTGGGACACTGGCACGCAGAAACAAGCAGCAAAGAATGGCACAGCCACGCAATATCTCCAAATCAATCTAACGGGGGATCAAAAAATATGAGTTATTGGAAACACAACGCTACCAGACAAGCACTTTTCTTTTCAGACCTTTTGATCCTCCAAGAAGAAATAAATAAATAAAGTACCAAAAAATGGCTACCGAGAGAATAAAAGAATATAAATATATTTTTTTCTTTTTGAATGAATGGCAGCAACAAAGAGTTCTTTTCTTATTGGATGGAAACCGTGCTATGTCCAGTAGTAGAAAAATGGCAATAAACGCTTTTGAAATGGTATAACTTATCGTAGATGGAACGTGGCATTATTGGAGTTTAGGACCGTTGCACCAAATACCATCGATTAATGTGAAATTCTTTTTTAGAATTGGGTTTTGATAGCGTATTTTTTCCACAAAATCCAATCCATCTCGTGTTTAATCTCTCGGTACTTACGTAATTCAAATAATTTCGATTATTTTAGGTAATATTGTTAATTTCATTTCGTTCTTTTGTGATATAATTTCAGTATTAAATGAAATGTGAGACTGAAAATATTAGCTACTTTGCTTAAATAATAGTAACCTTTAAAAAATTATAAATCGTTGCCTAGATATATAAAGACATTTTTTTTCTGGTTTAAAAGTCATAGCTCCAAATTTTTTATCATATAATCATTAATAACTTTTAGACACAAAAATTAAGAAATTTGGATTAAATATTTATTGACCTATTTTATATGCACTTACGATTATAAGACTGTACATTGCAAAAAGTATTCGACATATATATCTATAAAGTTGTTAATTTGCCCTTATAAACTTTCGCTTTTTTAAATAAATGATTATACTCTGTGAATTTAATAATTAATTAGTAATCATCAGTATTATTATCTTTCTTAATTTTTTTTATATATTTTTTTGAATACGTCCTATTCTTTCAATAATTATCCTTATTCTTTATGTTAAAAGAATGTTCCCTTTTACCATTATAGCTACAATTATTTAATAAATTACTAAGAATAAAATAATCATCTATCCAATGTGTTGAAAGCACATAAATTTTAAAAATTCTTTTTTTTTTAAATATACAGGGCATTAAAGAAATCCATTATTGATTTAAAAAAATATTACTCCATTGTAGTAATTTTAATCAAGTATTTTCTTCTTTTTACAGAAAAAATGTTTACATTACCGGAAAACTTAACTTTATGTTTACTTAAATTTATGTTGTTTATCTAAATTATTTAAAATCAAGAAGCAGTTAAATCTATGTAATGAGCATTTTAAAAGTCTTGTTTTGTTTTACTCCTAAGACGATAGTATGACTGCAGAGCTTAGAATGAAAAGGTTCAAGAAATAATATTATTTGAGTGATTTGCTTGTTATTATTACGAAAATGTTTGAAATAAATGCTGATTAAAAGTTGCTTCTTTTCTTCTTTCTTATCAGCTATAAATCATCTATTTTCTACCAAGCATTCGTTACAGGAAATAAATGAATTCAACTCACTAAAAAGAAGAAAAACAAATCTGTAGAAGGTCGAGACTCTTTATTATGTGTTATGCCATGGATGAAAGAATGAGTTCAGTTTCAGGAACTACTTTTTATTAGCGGGTTAAGTTCCACGGCACAAACATTTAACACAAGCATATTGAAGAGCAAGGCATAGAACAAAAACCCACGGCAAGCAAGGACAACACAAGAGACAAGAATAAGGAATCATGGGAAAACATGGCTCTTGATAGGTGGCTCTAGTAGCGCCACCTATGAAGAAAGGAGAAGGTAGTAATTGTAACCGCTACAAACCTAAGTAACGAAAATTCAACTTTTAAAATTGGTTTCTTCAATTCAGTATCTTTAATCGGTTTCTTTAATTATGTTTTTGTTAAATATGAATATTAAGACAGCCAACAAATAAATCGGCTTTAATAAAAACAATATTAAAATCATGATTAAGCTAAAAATTCGCATTAGAATATCAAGAAAAACCAGAAAGATTATATTAATAAAAGATGAAGAATATATTTATAGCAATTTACTTAAAATTAATATCTGAGAGGCAGATGCTTAACGTTAATGGTAAAATACAATTTTTGTTTCAAAAGAGAACAGTGCCTATTTATTTCTAGTTTTTCATATAACAGCATTTTAAAGTTATTGTTTGATTGTTGAAACGAAGATATGTTATCCGCTCCCACAGATAAGTATGAAAGTATCTTCATTCGTCCTATTGAAATCTGTATAAAAATATAAAAATTGTAGAGGGACGAGACTCTTTATTATGTGTTAAGCCATGGATGAAAGAATGAGTTCAGTTTCAGGAACTACTTTTATTAGCGGGTTAAGTTCCACGGCGCAAACATTTAACACAAGCATATTGAAGAACAAGGCATAGAACAAATACACACGGCAAGCAAGGACAACACAAGAGACAAGAATGAGGAATCATGGGAAAACATGGCTCTTGATAGGTGGCTCTAGTAGCGCCACCTATGAAGAAAGGAGAAGGCAGTAATTGTAACCGCTACAAAATACTATAAATATTTTAATAAATCATTTTTGTTGTTTCTTGTTACATAAGAATTTATATTCATCTATTATTCACTCACGGATTCGTATGGGGCAGGACGCGTTAATGCAGTTAAAATAAAGATGAGAGGAAAAATGAAAGATTTTTTCATCTAGCAAGAAGTGAACTCGGATTTTCCGCGGACTTTGTAGACGTAATATTATTATTCTTGTGTGCAGCCGACCACCCCGCCACCAATGAAGAAGCAGTATTCATAGAATTTGTTGTGGCTGACTGCTATCTTCAGCATCGCCGGTCCATAACGCCAATCGATTCACCGAAGAAGTTGCTGCCCATCCACAAAGTGGTCAATCGCTGGCCTTGCCACTAATATTGTTGAGAAAATATACTAATTCACAATAAAATATTTAAAAGTAATTTATATTTACTGGAAGGAGGCTAAACATTAAGGTATGGTGAAGAATTGGAAGATTTCTGTTTTTATAATAACAATTCTTTGGGCTAAAACATTTCATTCTTTTATTATTGAATTTTTGATAAGATTTTGAATTAATAACTGTAGATTATCTAGCTAATATTTAATAATATTCCACAGAATATTCTTCGTGCCAATCCTGAAAGTCTAATTGCCATTTGAACTACCATATAAGCATCGCTAGTTCAAATGACAGAACGACACGACACTCACATATACGCGGGAAAAAAACTGGATGAAAAAATATCCATAAGGGTTATAAATCAACATCAAAGAATGACCAATAGTTCCATTAATGTGCTCATTCTTCCGCATCTCATTCCTTATCGAGGTAATATCAGGATACTGAAACGAAAACATATTATTTTACGATTTCGGCATCAGAATTTTGTTCAATATTTTGGTACACTAAATATTAATTAAATATATTTGATTCTTTAATAATACTTGTGATTAAGATATAACTTATGTGACATATTATGTAAACTAATTGGAATAATTAATAAATTGAAATTCTTCAACATAAATTGCATCAAACTCAATGGCATAAAGCTGGTTTTCAATAATTTTTTTTTATTTCTTTACAGAACTAATCTGAACGGAAGAAAGAATGCTCGTCTTCCAACCCAAACGAATGGACAATCGAACGTGTGGTAACGGCTGATAATGAAGAAAAAACGCTCCGCGATTCGATTGGCGAAGCTGGCTGCCCTGAAGCGAGCCAGCGACAGGCGAGCCAAGTCCTGCTTCCTCGTGGTCATCTTTTTCGCCATCTTTGCTTGCATGCTCGTCACGGAGGTCTTCTACGTCGAAGAGGAGAGATGGCGAGAAGAGAAGTTCCTCTCCATGTTCAGCTTCGGCGAGGATTCATCCCCAAGTTCTCTCAGCAGGTTTGCAGTCATGGATCCCATATCTTCCAGGGTTGCCAGGGAACTGGCAAGGGTTAAAGACGAGGATTGGTCAAACTCCAATGAATCTAAGAAGCTTGACCTAATGGCAGGTGGCCGCTATTCACCTCTGATGGATATCGATGATTTCTGGCAGAGAGTTCCAAACACCAAAGATAAGTTTTTCGTCTATTCCGCCTATTACGATGATAGACGGAGCAAGTGGGTGAGAGTCATAGCTGCAGCCAGAACCCGATTAGCAGACAAAGTCATTTGCCAGTTCACGTATAATGATGGCAGGGAACCTTTTGCTGTCACTGGAATCAATCGCTTGATTCGAGAAAATTGGAATCTCAAGTTCAGTGCTTATTTCATCCTGTGTCCTATCAAGCAGCAGAATGTTCCAGTACCTAGTCACGTATCGATCATCCGACAGGGTAGCACAGATATAGGGAATAAGATCGTCGTGCACGACAACAAGAAGATGTTTAAGAAACCAGATGGAATCGCTGTGTGCATCAAGCCTCTACACTACGAATATAATAAAGTGAAAAACTTGATTGAGTTCATAGAACTCAACAGAATTTTGGGAGTGTCCCACTTTGTGTTGTATAATCATACAGTAGGTACTGAAGTAGGATGCATTCTTCAGAAATATATGAGTGAAGGGATTGTCACTGTGCTTCCATGGCAACTAGATATCGTCTCCCAAAAAGAGATCCGCACAGAAGGTCTCTTTGCTGCACTTAACGACTGTCTGTATCGAACAATGTACAGATTTCAGTACGTTCTAATGATCGATTTGGACGAGTATATCATTCCACACAAAAATCTCTCCTTGGCAATATTGCTAGCGCATCTCCTCAAAAAGAATCCAGATCGAACTGGTGCTTTCTCGTTCCAAAATGCTTTCTTTTACTTACAATGGCCCAACGACACGGCATCGTTGAGCTTGCCTTATAAGCTTTTGACACTCCAAAAGACCATCAGAAAATCTAAGTTCCACGCACATAAGCAGCGGTCGAAGTGTATTGTTCTACCAGAGCGAGTGGTAGAAATGGGGAATCATTTCGTCTGGGAATTCTTAGCTGGGAAGACCATGATGAACATTCCACCTGACATGGGATTTCTCCACCACTACAGGGTATGCGAGTTTGGTGGCAATGATTGCATCAATACGACACATGTTGTTGATCGTCGTACATATGTATGGCGGGATTCATTGATAGAAGCCGTAGCTCTGCGTCTTAGACTGTTGCAACCTGTATGCCAAAATATTCTTCCCTTTCTCATAGAATGAGAGACCAATAAAATGCAATTGTTAATCAATTCGTCTGAGACTGACAGGAGATGTTGATCTTTTGAGAATACACTCTGTCTTGTGAGGTTACAGAATGTGACACAGCACGACAAGGTCTGTAAAAGACATGTTTTCCTTCTGGAAATAAAAACTTCAATTGTGTTCTAAAATTGAAAGGAACATGAAGTTCCTTTTCAACGAATTTAACGTTTTAATGTATGCGCAAGATCACTTAATCATAATAATTCTTGGCTCATCATGAAATTCTTTTTATTAAGGTTTATTCAAATTACTAAATGACAAAAAAGTGTCGACGTTGAAGATATCATATTTGCCGATTAACTGAACATGAAATGCGTGTATTTGGTATTGAAAAGAAAAAGGTGTTTATATTTGTTTTATGTTGCTCTTATTTAATTTTTTTTATTTTTTCAGAAGATTTTATTCCATACATTAATCATTTAAAATTCGATTAAATACTCTCATATTTTTTATCAAATCCTCATATTTATTCAATTAAAATATGCGAGTTTATCTTTATAAGTAATTCTACCTAAAGGAAACCACATCAATATTGTGTTTAAATCTTTACAATGCATCTATTTGCAAATCTAAACTTTAAAAAAATACAATTTATATTTATGGAATTTGATTCTAGTCGTTTATAATACAACTTATGACAACAAATGTACAGGAATCTAGTTTTGAAATTATTGAGAAAGGTTTGGAATCTAGTCAGTATATTTTAATCTGTGCCTAGATCTAGTCATAAACTCCTCAGTTTGTAAATATTCATTCTTTTGGAAAATCTGATCAATGTACCAAACTCCATTGTAATGTATTTCAAATTGTAATGTTAAAAAAAATTGCTTTGTGTATTATTAGGTATGACAATATAAAAATTATCATTTGATACTTAATTGTCAACACTGCAGCTAAAATAAAAAAGAAAAGATTTTTTATTATGTCTCTTGTGATTATTTATTCTATAGAACAAACTTTAATTTTTATGTATAGAAGTAATATTTATTTTTTCCATGTGTATTTGGAAGGCCAGTTTAAAATACCCCAATGCAAATTATGTTGTAGGTTTGAGAACAGTGGTTAAAATTTGCACAAATCTATTCTTAACTCTCAGGATTATTAAATGGAAATATGGATAAAAAAAACTTTTAAAAGGCTTTTTACAGAATAGTTCTCTTTTTGTTTTAGAAATTCAAAAATATTATAAACAAAAATATTTCTTTTCCTATTCAAAAATGTGCACAAAATATAAACAATGCAAAATTGAAATGTACAAATTTCAGGCAAAAAAAAAAAAAAAAATTATGAATTTTTTCTGAAAACCTTTATCCAGACAAATATGTTGACATCAACATACATACATTCCAGAAGATGTCTCTATCTATCTATAAAAAAAATCCTATTTAACAATTGTTTATTATCTAGAACATCCGTAGCTTTGCAAATCAATCTCTTCGATGTTTTTATAACATAAAAAAATTCTTTTCACGGCAATTTTTCCTTTAACCGTAAATTTATGAGAGAGGGAGGACCTAAATTTTACATATATAGTGAAAAATGATCTCCAATGAAAATATTTGTAGACTCGAGTGATAAAATTCATCAATTGTAATTATATTCTCAATTGCTGCGTTGTAAATGTAGCTGTTTTAGAAGGTTTATTTAGTTTAGTTTAGTTATATTAACGTCCCGTTTGAAGCAACACTAGGGCTATTTTGGGACGGACCTCGTAATTTTGAACCATGGTCAGATGACGAGGACGACACCTGAGAGAAGGAAAAAAAGGAACGCGAAAAAAACTTTGCGAGGTATGTCAAGGGAAATTTTATTATTTTTATATTCGTATATTCAGCAATATAACGCTTAATGAAAAAAATTATCATCTGTATCTTGAAATAACATTAACAAAAAACTATTGAAAATTTTATTAGGTATCAGCAATATGATTGTGTATTTACTGATTTAAAGATATTTATGTAAAGCACCAAATATCTATTTGCTTTTAACTATGTTGCTACTGAATCAATTGTAGTTGTCTTCAATGAATTTTAGGAAAAAATTTGAATCCATTGAAGATTCTTCATTAATAAATTAGAAAACATAAATTAATTTATTAATGAATGTGAATTTATGAATTTTATTTTTCTACTGTGAAGTTGTTCTTTTTTATCCTTTGCTAAGCCCTTTATCTGCTTTCTGTTCAGCAAATATTTCAACCAGTAAAAATATTAACTCAGAGTTACACTTTTTGTGTAAAGTGTTCAACTCTTTGATGCATTATTATGCTTTTGGTTCATTAAAGCATTCTCGGTTTGGTACTTATTCTATATAATTACAAATACTTCATTCCCAGTCCACGAAATGCATTTTTATTTCTCATGCTATTATGCCCATAGTTTCAACTGTTTTTATATACTAGTTAAGAGAAAAATAAGACGATAAAGCGTCTCAGTTTGACGCCCGTGGAATCGATGCATAAACTATTCATAAAAATTATATAAGCACGATTCATCTATCTGAGCGCTCTCCTAACCACCTTCTATAATCGCATTAGGATTATTTCTCCAGGGTTATTAAAAGAACGCTATAAACGTTTGTCGCCCATATCCAAGTCACAGAAATCCAGAGTAAATTCCGACACAGGGCAATTAATTCCCTAAGCGATATGAAAGGTCGAAAGAGTAATTGCTAATTCAATTTAGGGTATTGTATAAATTGATAATTGTATAATTGATAGCGTTATAATTCCACGAGAATTTAATTTAAGGTAAGGCGCATTAACTTAATTGTTCGAAAAGTTTTATGTGTTAAGATCTTGACCTCGAATTTTACTTCTTCTTCTGTATGGCTGACTTACAGCCTCAACTGAACAAATCAGTATCGACAAGATTTGTTTTTGGGCGACTGGTGCCTTTATCTTAATTAAACCATATCACTGGCCACTAATTCGCCAAACTGGCATATTCTTTCAGGTGGTCGTCTCCTAGCCTCAATCCATGGCCTTCTTCCTCATATTTCTCTAAACCTATTATCCTGTTTAACAAGTAGCAAGCCACCATTTTGAAGAAAATGTCCTCAAAATTCTTTATATCCCTACAAATGTCCGTTCCACAACAAAAGAAATGAAAAAACTTTTAAACAGTCTGCAAAAAAAACTGTCCGTTTTCAACATGGTATGTTTCAGTGTTTTTAGATTTTTTCGATACCATTAATACTGCGCTTAAATCATTATTTTCAACTTTTAGATTCTTTCTTAGTTCCGAGACTTATATGCTATCCTTTAAAAGGATAAATTATTCCAATTCCACAAAAGATGGAATTATTTTCCTGCATTCTTCCAAATCTTTTGATATATGCGGCGAATCTTCCATGTAATTATTTAATGTAGATTATTATTGAATGGTATTTTCTTATTTTTAATTCTGGGTTAAAAATAAAGTCAAAAATTACTCTTCCTTTATTGGACAAGTACCACCTGTTAAACCATTGCAACTTTATTCCTTCTCTTAATTCTCATTTTAAGACATCGCTTGATTTGGGTACAATTATATCAACAATCTCTTTCTGTGTCGCCAACTTTGCACACTGATACAATTTTTTTAACTATATATTCCATTGTGGGACTTAATCTAATTCACCTCTATTCACTTGTTTCTTGTCCTCTGATTAAAGGGTAAAAGGAACTATGGAAATCAGGATGAGGGATTTTGTGCTCTTCGTTGATTTTAGGATATAAAAAAAAGTGGTATGTGGATCCACGAAATTGCATCATATATATTTAGACTCATACTTTAATTTCTTTCTATTCTATACCTGTACCTCTTCCCTTGCTGGAAATGCTTCTATTCAGCACGTTCATGTCAAAAAAAAATTGAAATTCTGTATCAATATTTCAGTTTCATACTGAAGATCTTCTGATTTCATATTCAAGAAGCTCGAAATTTTAAATTTCCGAATAATAATTAGCACCCGTTTCGAAGATACATGACAACTAGTGTGGCCACTTCAAAAAAATTATTGGCAATTCCAGGCCTATGATGTCTGTTTAAGCTTGCATTAATTTTTTTATAAACATAGCGGAATCTCCAGATGATACAATGTCTTCACCGTAGAATGCAGTTGGTCAGTCAAAAGCGTGACATAGTCATTGCTAGTGCCCTGTCCGTGCAAGGTAAAAAAAGGACCTATTCCAAACTACGAGAAGAGACCCCAAATCGTTATAGAACTACACCAATGCTTTTCTGTATGAAGGAGACAGTCTGGATTGTAGGTTTCTGTGGAGTGGCGACACGTAAACCCACCCTTGATGGAGAATAGGGAGAAAATAGATTAATTGGAAAACAAGTCATGTTTCCATTGATTTCACAGTGCATTTATGGTCACTGCACCACTGTACTGGCCGTTTTAGATACACATTTGTCACAAAGAGTTTTGCAATCGCAGCTCTGTCACAAATATTTTGTTTATACAATTCCTTTCGAACTGTATGGGTAGACACTGCTTTCTGTAGATGTTCATTCAGCTCAGCAATCACTTTTGCGGTCATAGGTCAACAACTTATGGAGGGTAACAACTTCTTGTGGTCACTATCCTCCTTAATGTCCGCCTGTCTCTCTCGAATAGTTTTTTTCTCCACAGTTCGTTTCAGTAGATGTTGTTTTGCTATGATCATTGTATGCTATCCTGCTGAGAGCTGCACCTCTTTGGTTACTGATGCACCAACCAGATTGGTTCCAAATATCTGCCCTCTTTAGAACTCTGAGAAGTGTCTCATTTTAGCTTCACTCAAAACAAAATTAAGCAGACAATTATGTAGAATACACCAATACAATCGTACACATCCTTGAGACTGTAAGCAACAATGTAGTAGAAAAAACAGGTAGTTACGTATTTAATTAAGTACTATATTATTATATATGGAAACTACTGTGCGCATCGAGGATTTTACATAATTTTGGACAACTCAAAGAATCAATTTTAAAATATTTATATCTTCCTGTAGACATAATTATATACATATATATATATAAAACATGAATAAAGATTTAAATGATGCATTACAATTTCCATTTAATTGAATAATCATCTATTGAACAGAAGAAGATATATATCATTAATAAAATAGGGTAACTTTTTTTTGCAGATTTGGATTTTTTCAAAAGTTTTTATATTTTTCCAACTTATTTTCCTTTATTAAAAATTCTATATATTATTACATATCTTCCATATTTTTATTCCCAACTGATTCTTAAAATAAAGAACTCCCATATCACATTTTAAAATGGAATAAAATTAATATAACATTGCAAAAATCTAATTTTATGATAAACTAATTAACGAGAAGTCCTTATTT
>JAPMOR010061227.1:5906-19664 GCA_026543865.1 Argiope aurantia | reverse complement strand
AAAATATAGTTAACAGTTTAAATGTGCACTGATAACCAAAATGAGAGCAAAAAGTGTAAGAAATGTTTGGTGCCTGTAACGTAAAAAACTTTTATTTGATTTGAAAACGACAAAATAATTATAAAATCACTAGAAAGTTTGAGACTTCTAATTCATTTCTGATACTCTCCGAAGAGAATTTAGCGGTTTCAAAAATAATCAGACGTATTAGTTCGTTATGAATGATAAATTATTGATCTGGGAAACAAAAAAAATATTGGCTTTGTTACTAAGTGCTCTATTGTTGTTTTAAAGACTTGTAATTAGATTTAAACGTCGTTGTCGAATAAAGTGTTTAAATTTAGAATTGTTGCCATTAACATTTTTTCAAAACAGTCAGAGTTCGGAAATTAACAAAACATTTTTTAATTACTGAGTTGTTGCTAGAATGGCAAAAAAGAATAAAGAAAAAAAAAATGAAAGAATATCATTGTTTTCATTTTCACAGAAGGACTTGAACTTTATTAAAATAAGAAGAGTAACACTATCAAGTGCTATGTTCTTATTAATTATTTTAACAATTTTGGAAGATTAATTTTAATTTATTTTGTGAAAAACACTTATTTTTTAAACCTGTTTTCAGTAAAATTCCTTTTACAGTTAACTAGACATTTTTATTGCTATTGGATTTCCCACCGAATTTGTTATTTAAATATGCTTATTACGTTTTTTTTTCCAATTTTTAGGAGTATATTATGAAATTACTTAATAATTTGGAAAATTATATTCAAGTTTAAACCAATTTTAATTATTTTGGAAAAAATAATGTAATGCTTCCTTTTTGAAATGCAGCTAAGAGTATCATCTCTGTTAAAAGAAAGCAACAGCAATTTGGTACTGAAAAATGCTGCACATACGCAGAAATGAAAATTCTTAAGGAATAAAATGACAGAATTTATTTAATTTTGATACATTTGATTTGAGGAAAATTATGGTTGAAACTTGTAATTAGCGTTTCACATATTTCTCCAGTAATTGCAAAAAAAAAGGTTGACAGTTAAATTTAAAGAAAAAGTAATTCTAATTTTAAATTAGATTCAAATCAGAGAAAGTGCGTAAAAACAGTTCAAAAACTAAAAGTGAACTGTTAACTAACAAATTTCATTAAAAATATTATTAAAAAATTTAACATAATATTAAATTAAGTTATGTTAACCTTTTATAGTTAACATAAATTAATAAAAGTAACTAACATATTAAAAAAAGATCAGTATTCTATAGAAGCTGCCTAAAAATAGTTGGAAATAATGATCTGAATAGTTTTTAAAACATAAAAGAATTAAATATAATAAAGAATTAAAATAATTTAGTTTCAAAATATCATATGAGAAGATAATGTAGCTAAAAATTTTATTTCTCAGGAGAAATTTCTACAATAATTCTTGTTCCAGAAAACGATTTTCTGATTTTATTCCATTAATGAATTCTGATTTATTTCACTACAGAAAACTATTCTTTCATTTAGTTTCTTTGTCACATTTCTGTTCGAATAAATGATTTTTTGATTTCATTTATTAAAATGTTTATAATCTTTTTAGAGAAACAGCAATTCTTCTGAAATTCATTTCTTTTAAAATTTACTCTAACATTTTCCTAAAAAGTGATTATTTGATTTTATTTAATTAAAGCATTTATGAATTTTTAATCAAAGAAAACGATTATCTTGATTTCAATTTTATGAAATGATTTTTATAATTCTATTTGAATAAACAACATTCAAATTGATTTTATGAAAAGGTTGATGATGCCTTTAATAGAATCTGTATTTTAAAACCTTGTAGTGAAATGTTGATAGTTAAATCTTATAAACAATTTGTCTGACAATTATTTTTCTCGGAAAAGTTTCATAATGTTTGAAATTTAAAAAAAAATTATCATTGATTTCCGTTTCACTAAAATTTTTATAATCATTTCTAGATTAAGAAAAGGAATTTAATTAATTTCCGTTTAACTGAAAAGATAGCAAATGTTTCTCTATTTTCTTTCGACATGATGATTGGGAAAAGTTATTTTATTAAAATATTTATAAAATTAAATTCTAATATCAAAATTTTTAATTAAATATAATAAATAATTTCTTTGATTTTGTTTCTTAGAATTTTTTTTGATATTTAAAAAAAGAAAAAAACCTGGAAAGAATGATTATTGATTACGCAACTCAAAAGTGCTTATAATTACTTTTAACTACATTGGGCAATTTCTTTAATTCCCATTTAATTAAAAAGATAACAACTATTTTTTTCTACAGGATTGCAATCTAAATAGAGTGATGAAGATAATAAGTAGATAATTTGTTTTAAAGGAAAGAAATTATTATTAATTGGAAAAAAAACACATACACATATATATCTTCAAAGAATTATATATTATTCAGGACACATTCAATTTCTTTAACTATTTAGAAAAGGTATAAAAAACTCATAAAACAAAGGAATGGATTATAGGAAAAGGGGATAATTCTGTCATAGGTCAAGCTAAAAAAGAGTGCGCAAGTGATAATCTCGATTCCACCAGCAGGTGGGATTTTTTTAACATATTTTTTAAGGAAATTATTTTTGCCCTTTTTTTTATCCAACTGAATCGACATGAGAATCGTATAGGATCGAAGCAATATATATGTCCTTCTCCATTGGGCACAGCTTACTTTGTGACAGTTTTATTTTTAGATTTTGTAGTTTATAAGTCTACGCATTTTTTTTTCATGTGAATTTTTCTATTTCCATTATAATATCCTACCTCTGAAGATAATACTTTAAACTTTAATAGAATCGTTTGTTTCCAAATAAGCCCAAAAGTAGGTAATTTGTTTGTTTAGAATTTTATGTTTTTCCATCAGTTACTTTAAAGGATAAATTTATCTTGAAGTGTATTTTAGAGAAGCTTGCATAGTAGTAAAATAAAAACCTTGAAATTCATGAACTTCCAATAAAATGTATATTTTAGTCCTTTCGGTATTGCTATAAAGTTGTTAAGCTATTTTTAAGAGCAATAGGATATATTAAGCAATATTTTATTGCTTTAGTAAATATTTTATTATTGTGTGATATTTTTAAAGATTGATGTTTCTCATGTTCATGTAAAACAAATGATTTGTATGAAAAAAAGGAAATGATAAAAAACAGGAATCTATGGCATTCTGGTTTTGTAATGGAAAGATGATCAATTAATTTAAGAAATGAAGTTTAAATTTTGTTCAAATTAATTATCCAAAACAATAAAAATTCAATTTTCCTATTCGGCCAATTAGGATCTATTGAAACATCATTCTATTTGTAAATGGGACAAAGCAATGGTATATATTTAGTATAAATTTATGAGAAGTTGCCATATACAAGATCGGAAAAAGTGGCTAAAAGGTGGCGACTTGCTACTATTAAATGCAATCTAAAATGTAGAGACTATCACTACCCATTATGCCAGTTGGCCGGTTAGAAAATATTTTTCCAACTCAGAAGAGCTACTACAACTAAGTTTTTTTCTTGTTTTATTATTTTGTGTAAAATAATATCTAATTTTGTTCAAGAATCCGTTCTGGAGCATATACCAGAGAACAACAAACATCCATCTATCTAATTTTGTTCTTGTTAAAACCGTAGCGTTTTTTGAAGTTTTGAACGACTTACTCAATTTTACACGACTTATAACTTCTTCAAGCGGAAATGAACTCTACTGCCTTTAAATCACAGGTATGTTTTTTCCTGAATCATTTTTTTTATCTTCGTGTTCCTATTTTCTAGTATTATAAATGGAAATTGAAATTAAATTAGATGCATCTGACTAGTTTTGTCATGTTACATTTTAAAGCTTCTATTTGGAAAATTAATCATGGATTATGGTTTTTGCAATTGGAATCTCAATTTAACACAGAGGTAATTGTTTCAGAAAACATTAAATTTCAATGAGTAATTTCTGTTTTGCGTTGAGGTAATTTGGCTTACGTAACTTATCTGAAATTGTCAGATGCAGTGGCTACTTATGCTCATAATGAATTATCGACTAGTATTGGTGCAGCTTTGCATCCTTTACAGTGAATAGTAAAATTTACAAAGGTTAATCAATTGACTTAACGACAATTTTGGACGATTCGTTATACCATCAAGAGCTTTAAGAATTTCCCAGTACAATCAAACCTGTTTTCAGCCTTATGCATGAAAATCACTTTACGAATTATTATGTACATATTCAATAAATAGAGACGACTCGCAATAAAATCACTCGAAGAGGAATTCCAATCTTTGCTAGAAAAGACATTATATGTCCCTCTAAAAGACAATAGGCTAGTCCGATGCACTTTGTAAAGAAAAAAAGGTGACTCCTTGCCAACTTCGGTGATGCCGCATAATAAATGTAGTTAAAATTTCAGAAAAATACCATCTGCCTCATATCCAAGATTTTTTAATGTTAACAAATGGCAAAATATTTTTTTTCTAAATTAGATTTGGTTAAGCTTATAGTCAAATGTCAGTTAACCAATAGGATTTCGAAGAAAAAAATTGGTATTAAGAAGACCGGTCAAACATTTTAGTATTTTATTGATGGAATGTTTTCTCAGCTCAAGAAAGAGGCTACGATTTGCTCTTTTTAGTTTCTTGTTTTGTTCTTTATTTAAAACTAGCCGCCTTTGGCGACCAGCCGGTTCGCCAGTATTACCGCTCACTACAATTTCCAATTAAATATTTTAATATATTGGTCTCTTAATAGATTCTCAAACAAAACATTTTTAATCTTCAAATTTTGATAGTCATACCAAACTTATACTGTTGTTTAGATCGTTTCTTTCAATTTACTATATATATTTTGCTAATTTGTTGTCATTTCCGGTAAAACTTCAACTTTAATTTAAAGTGGAAATGATGAAATTGCAATTAATATAAAGATATTTTTAAATAAAACCAAGCATTTTATTTTATTTATCATCTTTATTGTTATTTATTTATTATTATTATTATTACTGAATATAAGTATTGCAAACAGAATCGCTTGGTATTTAAGTCTTATGTGAACTACAAAATATTTTTCATAATTTATGTAATATCTAAAACAATAATTCAACAAAAATTTCTCAAATTCAGCATAAAATTCAGTTTTTAGTTTTGCTTTCAAAAGGATTGAAATGAAATCAATAATAATATTTTGTTCCTGCTTATAAATATATTTCAAAAATTATGAAGTTTAAATTTAATGCAGTAAGGTATCATATTCTGATAAATATTCTGGACACACCAAATTTTAAATAAATGAATGAATGTTTCTATTTCCACGATCAACTAAGACTTATTTATGAAGTTTTAGATGTTAAAAATTTAGAAAAACTCACCATTTTCATAATCTTAGGCCAATTAATCTTGAGAAACCTGCGCACTTATTGGCGTATTTTCTTTGAAACGTTCAAATGAAAAATCTAAAATTATCCTTTTTTTATTGAATAGTGATATTCAAATCTTCATAAATCAGTCAGTTTAAGTGATTTGAAATTAACTCTTTAAAGTCAGTGATTTAGTGGATTGGAAATTAACTCTATGGCCACCATAAAATCTGTGCTTTCTCTTGTGGTGTATGCATTCTCTTTAATATCCGATCGAATAAAACATCACATACAAAAGTACTACATAGAATAAACACATCAAAAGTAAACATAACATTTCAATAGTTGCCAAAAACAAAAGAGAGAAAAATGCAATTAATAAGCAGACGATATTTAGAAAAGTACAGATATTTAGACTGGAAAATGAAATTATCTGAAATTAAAAACACGCTCAGACGATATTTACAAAAGTAAAAATATTCAAACCTGAAAAGGAAAATATATGAGTTATTCCATCAATAAATGCCATAAGTTTGTTTACATCTTCATTATTTTATGAGTCATTAAACATCAAAATGTGTCCGTGACTGAATAAACACCCTGTATAGAGAGTGTAAAAGATCATAAAATAATTTTTCTTGAATTTATTTTTTAGAAAAAATAATATTTCATTTGTTTCATTTCCTACAGACACTTGCCGAAAATTATATTTTTGCAGATTTCATTTCCAAAAAGATTTAATTTATTTTCAGTTAGAGCTTTAATCAATGTGATGGCAACACTTTGAAAAAAGCTATTTTTTTCTCATAAATGCGAAACGTGCTTAATCCTCATTTTTATTTTTGACGAAAAAAATTATTGAAAAACATAGTTAAAATATTTATTTAAAAATTCATTAAAAATAGAAATTTAATTTTAAGATTAAAACAGTAGTATCATTTAAAAGATAAATTTTTTATCTTTAACTTCATGTAAAAATCTTTTTTGTGCGGTAATATTTTCGGCAGTTATAGCAGAAACACGTCAAAATTTCGCTTAATTTTTAAATAAATAAAATTCTAGTTAAAAATTCGAAAAAATAACCCCCAGGTGCACATTCCCGGCCTCCAAGGTATACACGTGCCAAATTTGGTAGCTGTAGGTTGAATGGTCTGGTCTGTAGAGCGCCAACACACACACACACACACACACACACACACACACACACACACATTGAGCTTTATTATAAGTATAGATATAGATAGATAAAATGTAATTTTGCTCCTGTTAAAATCCATAGCGTTTTTCGAAGCTCTGAACATTTAACCCTTTGCACTAGGAAAGATAATTCACTTAATACATGGACCTGTTTAGTACACCAAAAAATAAATGCATGCAACTGTTTTAAGTTGTAGATTCCTTTTTCAGGGAAACTCATCTTTTTAACATTCTGTAAGTATTTTTAACACTTAAAAAATTGTCAAAATGATGCGCCGTCTGAGAAGAAGACATTCGAGTGCAAAGGATGAAATGGAATAACTTGCGAAGAGTTGGAAAGATATGATGATTGTTGTACATACGAAGATAATCGATGAGTAAATGCTTTTTTTATGCATGAAGAGGGTGTAAAATCAAAGTCACTTAACGGTTTCAATGAGTTTTCAATTTGTAAAGTTATATCCAACAATATCATATGGATTAAAATGTTTTGAGCAATTTTGATGTAATACTTTTATAATAAACAAATTATAATTTTTTATATTATCTCTCTTCATATTCGGGAAAATTCACTGCTGGAATGAAGCGTATTGAAACTGGTTTAGAGGAATGGATTTTTCAGTATGTGTTAATACAAGCGAATGCAGAAAAATAATAAAAATCAAGAAATCTAACGTATAATCATTCTTTGAATTTTGCTTTTTATAAAATTATTTTTCCTTCCTTTTATTGATTAAAATATCAAACAATCATATATCCATCATGTTAATGGTCGTGGCAAAATATTAATTCAATTCTACTACTTATTAAAATTAAAAAATTATTTATTTAATTATTTCTAAATTATTTCAATTCTACTACTTTTTATTTTCTTGCGCATGATTGTCAAAAAGATTTACTTAACCCCACAAAATATTTGCAATATTATATGATAAGAGTACAAAGATTTTAAAAAATGCATGCCAGTACAAGTACATTGGAAATTAAATTAAATATTTCCTATTTTTAAAACTTTTGCTTATTTTAATTATTAAAGGCTTTAAAAATAAAAATAAAAAGGCACATTAGGATGAAAACGGCATTCTAAATTATATATACATATATCAGCAATCTAATAAAATTAAAGAAAATTATCCATTTCAGCATATGTTGCTTTATAATAAAAATCAAACACTTGAAAAAAATCGATATTTATACGAAAAAAATTAATACCACAGACATCTGCTTTTGACATTTAATTTTAAAAATTACATCCAATATTTACTTTCTTTTGCATTCCATTTCCTATTTATCCTTTTTTATGATAATTATTCCTATGAAAGTAGTATGAATTTCTTCAAATAGTTCGATGTTTTTCTACATTTACAAAATATATTAAAGGTTCTATTGATTTATCTTTGTTTTTATTATACAAATTATGAAAAATTCCTATTTCATTCAAGTCATAAATCTATGCTTTTGAATTCGTTTTTATTAGAATTGTAATTACTTTTCTTGATAAATTATTTGCAATTTTCTCTGCTATCTGACAATATTCAAGATAATCCATTGAAGTTCTTTCTGAGCCTGAAAAAAGAATGAAATTTAAAGTAGATTTAGAATTTTTTTTAATTAACATATTTTTCATTTTACGGTATTTTTTGTTTACTCAAGTTATAGCTCTATGTTGCGATTTTCATAATTAATGTAAATTGATGAACATTATTTTACTCTATTGTTGAGAAGTTTTTATTTTTTTTTTAACATTTTGTAATTTAAACTGTCTTTCTCATGTATAAAGAGCAATTATTAATAGTAAATGAAAGAAAGTTCAAACGAAGATATTAACAGTGTTGTAAATATAAAAGCAAGCTTATAAAAAATTAATTATTCCGGCATATACTTTTTTATCGAAATAAAACGCAAGAAAATTATTTCATTTCTAAGTGAAGTGCAAAAAAATATTTCAAAATCTTTTGTCTGTCATTGTTACAACTCAGTGAAGAAATATTGTATTTAATTGAGTTTAACAAAAAATAAAACTTGAATTAAATCTTAAATACATTTGATGTTATTTAAAATTTGTAATTAAAAATTAAGAGCGGAATAAAATGATTATTATAAGGAATATTAAAACTTGTTTGATTAAAACATATTTATTCTATGCAAATATAAGAAATCAATTCGTTAAACAATGAATCCAAATGAGAAAAAAATTATTTAACACTTTGGCATACGAATTTACTTCAATTCCTTATTAGAAGACACAATCTATCTGAGGCATTTATTATTTTAATTTCTATAACAATATAAGGAATTTTAAGATATTAAAGCGTTTGAGTAATTTTTGCATTTTAAATTATTTTATGCCCTCACCTTAATTGCACATTTAAAGCTAATAATTTAGTAAGTGGATGCACGTGTCAGACACATCATTGTATGAAAAAGGGTTAAACAGTTCGGAGTATTAAAATATCGAATATCTATTTCAGAATAAAATTCAAGTACTTTAAATGAGCTAGAATTATATTGAAAAATATATTGTTACAAACCTGCAATTCGGCTTCCCAGCGTAGTTAGTTTCATCAACAAAAAGAAAGTTTTACAGTCATCTGAATGGACGGAGTCCGTGTGGCTCGTTGGAGGTCCCAGAGCTTGGCGACCATTTGGCGATTTGGCGACGAATTTGGCGACTTTGGCGCCAAAATGGATTATATCCGAAACATTGAGAATTTTCCCGATCCGTCCAGTAGGAACCGAGATACGCCTCGAACGTTCCTGCTTGGTTGAGAGGCTTCTAGCCCGCCTCCCGAGACCTATAAAAGGAAGCAGCCGCAGCTGCCAGAGGAAGGTAGACGACAGGGGAGTCCGAGTTCGAGAGCAGCGAAGTCAGTAGGAGTCGGGGACAGAGGGGACGGAGTCGTCGAAGAAGTAGTAGTCGAGAGTCGTAGTCGGAAGCGACGGAGTCAAGCTCGTGCTGAACGGAGCTGTACGGAGCTACTGTCTGCAGTAGATTCTGATTGTATGCTGTTGTATGCTACCCGTCTGGTTGAAGATAATCGTCTTCTGTACTGTATATAGTTGTCGTTTTTGTGCTGTCCTGTGTGTCTCCGTGTAAATAAACGTCGTTGTTTTTATTCTATTTCTGCCTGCTGATTGAGCATTCTCCACACCATATAACTTCCCCTATTCAAATGAACCCCGGTAAAATTTCGTAACAATATGAATCATTCATATATTAACGCCGTCATTTCTCACAAGCATCTATCAACCTAAAGCTATTTAAAAATAGCAATAACTTCCGCTATCGACCGTGTATTAGCTTAGAACTCCCCACTCGCTTTCTAGTTTTCCATCATTATGCGAAAATTCTCGGATATTGAAAGGAATAGAAGTTTAACTCAGAATTTTGAGCCTTAAATTTTTAGGCAAGTCTCTTGTTAAAGCAGTAACAAAAAATTCTATTTGCAACTTACTCTATTATCTATCTATTTATGTAAAGATAGTATGGCATTTTTAATTAGAAGATTCCATTTTGTTTTTAGTCCTCTTATCCATATTCAATCGAAATAAGACCTACAATATGAATAAATTCTGCATGGAGAAATTCTGCACACGCACACAAAGCAGCTAGAGGACTGTTTTACTCTGTATGAAATGTTTAATTCAGATGGCCTTTTCTAAATTTTAGATGCTCAAAAATTTGGCAATGCATTCCAAAGAGATCTTGAAGTTTTATTCAAAAGAGAGCTTACAACTAGAATCAATCAGAAGCAGCCATTCAAATGGTTTTGTAGTGAGGTCTCAAAATCATGAAGAAAGATATTTTAAATAACCACTTAATCCAACTTATACGAGAGAAATTGCTACAAACTATTTTTTGTTCGGGAAATCAGTTGAGAAAGAAGCCGGTTTCGAAATTTTCCAAGATCTCGGGGAACACTTTCTATAGCAAGGCTGGATATTTTATAAGCATTCGAAAGAAAGTGTACTGCTTTTCTGAACAAAACGAATTCACACTGGCTTCAATTAATTGTCAAAAAATAGCTTATTTGAGTAGGCTAATGTTATTTCTTAAACAACTCTGCCTATATCATTAAAAGAAATTCGACAAACATAAATCATATCTTGGTTTTTAACTAATAGGAAGCCAAAATAACCTTAAAAATTCACATGAAAGTTGTAAAAATTACGCATTGATCGAAAATTAAATCTACAACACTCGCGAAACCGAATAACAGTGCAAAAGCCTGCGGAAAAACCATGGTAAAAAGGGACGAACAGTTTGCATCTTACAATCCTTAGAAAATATAAATGGCAGTTATTTTGTGCTACCAGTGCTGCAAAAATCTAATTTTTGGAAATTTCGAAGATAGCAAAGAACTTGATCACTTTGAGATGAAAATTTGCTGTGAATGTTAATTCTATATAATCTTATTTGCTTTGACTTTTTTTTTTATCTCTTTTCCGTTTATATTTTGTTCGCTTTAAAAAGATTGTTTTTTAATTTAATAAAATATGTGAATTTTAAATGAAATTGGAATAAATCTACGTTTATGTTTATTGAATTTCTAATAAGCAGTATTTTCACTGCTGATTCACAAAATTTCAATCCTAAGACTTTAAAGCCCCGCCATAGGGATAATATCGCGCAATTGAAATTCTTAAAAAACTGATTTTTCTTAAAACTGGCTTCATTTTACTGGTGCAAAGAAAAGAATTTCTCTCACTTTATATTTATCGGTTGCGTGTAATGAATACAGAAAATCGGTCAGTGTAAAATCATACTTAAATTTATTAATACAAAACTCCTTTAGGTGCGTGGATTCATTTTTCTCTAGAATCTACGATTTTCAAAAATTATCTCTTTGCACAAATTACTGTGACTCGTTAAGTTTTTATTAGAAAATAAAAGCTAATATTAACTCCAAGCTAATTAGTAGGCCGCGGTGGCCTGGTGGTAAGGTCTCGGCTTGTGAGCCGTAGGGCTTAAGGTTCGAGACCCGATTCCACCGAAGAACCGTCGTGTAAGGGGGTCTGTTGCACGTTAAATCCGTCATGCCAAACGTCCTCCCGCTGATGTGGTGTGGTGTGGAGAGGGGGTGCCAGCTCAGGTGTCGTCCTCGTCATCTGACCACGGTTCAAAATGACGAGGTCCGTCCCAAAATAGCCCTAGTGTTTCTTTACAACGGGACGTTAATATATAACTAAACTAAACTAAACCAAGCTAATTAGCAGCTTTGAAAGAGAAATATTAATAAAATCAAACATATGTCACTTCGCGGTCACCGAAATATAGATATTTCTTTTTAAAAATTAATAATAAGATAATGTAGAGCAAAAAAATAAATAAATAAATTTAAATAGTAAAAAAATAAAATAGATTTAATAGAAAAAACGATCAGATCCGAAATGAATATCTCAAGATTCTGCAATCAGAAAATATCATCCACTTTATGGAATAATCCTAAACAACTGTTTCATTCTTACGTGATTGGTCGCCAACATTTACGTGTTTTGAAATTTTCGCCAATTTTCTTTCTTGCAATATTTTTTTGCACTTTAAATATTAAGTTGTGACTGGAGTCAACTTTTCACTGACCATTGAAAAGTGTGGAAAATATGCTGTAAAGCGATCGAAAATCTCATTTTTCTTGTCTATAAATTAATGTTTCTAATTTCCGGAATTTAGAAAATGAATGTTTCGAAAGTGGGAATATATATTTATCCCTTCACTCCATTTTTATGAAGTGCGAATAGATATACTACAAATAGGATATAAATGGAAGCAAATATGGTCCATGTGTGTGTGTTCTTAAGATAACTGTAGTGTATTTAACTTTTGTGAAAGAAGTATCCAATCTCAAGATAATTTTTGGTTATGAATGAAATTGTTTTATGATTATACAATATGATTATATACCGACCGTAAGCTTACTATTCCCACCATTTAAGCATACTTACTAGGCAAAAAACAGGAAACAGATCACCATATAACTTACGAGTTGGTTAACTATTTTATTAAAACTAAGCACGCTAGATGAAAATCGGGTGATACTAATTCTAAACAAAAAAAAAAATCACTTTCTTTAAAATGAGCCAATTGTTTCGTTTTTAAATTTAAAAAAAAACCGAACAGTAATATCATACCAGATGCAAATAAATACTTAAACAAAAAATACTTTATTCGAAAAAAGGAACTTCCAAGCGGGCTTCTTCCAAAATTCGTTCGTGCATGAAATGGATCAGCAGAACATCATACATGAAGCTTTCGTATCGCCCTACACATGTCGTTGGAAGTCTCATTTTTTGAAGCACTCTGGAATTTCTTCTCATGAGTTAGGGACCAATATTTTTTTTATTCCAGTGAAATAAGGTTGTTTTTCCGGAAGATTCAAGCTCTGACGAATCGAGAAGTAATTTTTTTTTTCTAACTTCGAGAAAACTATTCTTTTCTCTAGCTCTGCTGTTTTAACTGTATTATTCTGTTGATTCAGTTTTTTTTTCGCTATCTTGGGTTATATTTCCCTTTCATTCTTTCGTTGGGCGAAACTCTTATCGCATTTTATTTTATAGTATCTGATCTAATTTTATCTTCTGTTGTTTTTAATGCCGCAGCTGAAAAAACTCCAAGTGCTTTCTTGGTAAATACTTTATATATTAAAGGAATACAAAATTCAATTAAATATACACCAGCATTTGCATTTTGTTCTTGTTTTCATTGGTCAGTCGTTCATTGGTAAAATAAATATTGGTCATCGAGTCTAAAGGTACGAATGTAATTATTTTTGTATAGGAAAATAATTCACTTAAAAATTTATTTTAGGAATGTAATTACATTGAGATAAATTTTTTGAAAAATACTCAAAATAATTATCTTTATAAAATTTTTTCATATAAAAGATTGAAAAAATATCCAGATAGCCAAAATATACCATTTCAATAACAGATTTTTAAAAATGGGAAGGGGGGGGAGGTTAGGGGGGGGGTTAGAAAGAGATATAAAGCAAAAATCTTCTAGTTTTATGGGTTATCAAATGATTTATTTAAAATTTTGCAGATAGCTTAAAAAGATATATTATCTAGTTCATAAATTAAAAAAAAGCCGTATTTCTATCCATTCTTTAAATATTGGATTTCAAATTATAAATAACGTGAAATTGTCTAATTTTTTTTTCACATTGGGAAGCATTAAAGTAACTAAAATATTTCTAAATTAATAGTTTTCTTATTCTTTC
>JAPMOR010061213.1:63222-77803 GCA_026543865.1 Argiope aurantia | reverse complement strand
ATTCAGATGAATGCAAACCGAATTATTCAGACTTTTAATATTAAGAAAACTCTCTTATTAATAAGAATATTTTTAAGTTATGATACGGAGTTGCTTAATTCATTCTCCATAATTTAATTTCTTCGGAAATTTATTATTTGAATCTAAGTATTAAAAATTATTGTTTCGGAATACAAACATTCACATTTGTTCTTCTTTGTCTGTCTTGTTATGTATCAATATCATTCAGATGAATTCAAACGAAATTATTCCGAGTCTCGTTATAAATGTTATAAATATTTTTTTTAAGTTATGATATGGAGGTGTTTAATTCGTTCTTCATAATTTAATTTATTCCAGATTTTTTTATTAAAAATGTATTGTCTTGGAGTATGCACATTCACATTTCTTCTTGTATGTATTTTTTGCTACGTATCAATGTCATTCAGATGAAATCAAAAGGAATTATTCCAGTTCTTAATATAGAGGTTATAAATATTTTTTAAAAATTATGATATGTAGTCGTTTAATTTATTATCCAGAATTAAATTTGTTCCGGAATTTGTTATAAGAAATAAAAATCATTGTTTCTGAATATATACATCCATATTCGATTTTGTTTGTCTGTTTTGTCAATATCGTTCAGATCAGTTCAAATGGAATTGCTCTGGCTCTTAATATAGATGTTATACATATTTTTAAAGTTATGATACATATTTATTTAATTAATTCTCCTTAATTTAATTTATTTCGATTTTTTTTATTTGAATGTAAGTTTTAAAAACTATTATTTCGGAATATATGCATTTACATATCTTCTTTAATTGTTTAAAAGAAGTAAATTCGAATAAATATATTCCGAAATAATAATATTTAATTTTGTTTTATAATAGTTTTAATCAATCTAGTTTTAGTTTTGGAATGTTAAAGAATTATATAGATATATGTTTTTATTGAAGATTTCATTTTATATTACCAGATAATCAAAATATATCAAATTTTCTTAATGCTTTCATTAATAATGCTAAAAAAATAATTTATTAATAACTACTCTCCAAATAAAGTTCAAACAGACATACTTCTAAGAAAGATATCTATTAGACAAAGATTATAAAAAAGAAAATTATAAAATAAATATTTTAATGATATGTTTTTTTCTTTTCTAAAATACTTCTGAAAACTAAGTGAAAACTTTTTAAATAGCGAACAAATTATTAATGAATAAGAAAATCGACTGAAATTTAAGCTCTTATTAATAATTCTTTGAAAAAAACGTAGGGCAATGAAATTTGCTACAACAAAAGCTAGAAAGCACTTCTAGATTTTGATTTATAAATAGAAACCAGTGTGCATATTTTTAGGGAATTCAGATTTACTTGTGCATTAAAATTAAAATAAAATACTAGAATGAACACTTCTAAAAATGAAAGAAGTTTTCAAGGATTAATGGTTTCCAGGAAACATAGCTACAATGGGCAACACATTTACATTGTGCATACGTGGCATTATCAAAAGAATTAAAGCGAAAGGATAAAGAGATTTTAGAAAAGACTTAAAGTCGGTATTCTGAAAATGCGATTAGTAACAAATGAATGCAAAAGAACAAAGTTATGCTATTTTATATTATTTGTCTCTTGACTATTTGACAATAGAATAAGATTTTTAAAGTGCTTAGAGGCGTTCCTGTAATGAAGAGTATATTTTAAAGAAGCTAATAATATGCAAAACTAAACAAAGTTCGAGAGAAATAAACTAATTGCATAAATTTTAATCAAGACAGGGGTTACTAGAAATGAAGACTGATTAAAATAAAAAAAGGAAAACATAGCTTTTAATTCGCATTTTAATTTACCAGTGAGGACGGAGTATGTAACTCTGAATAAAATAATTTTTGGCAACTTTAAATGAATACTTTTTTAATTTCTTTGTAAAATAAATCTTAAAGATATATATTTTATAAAGAAACATTATCGTTTAAATGCAAACTACAATATAAGTAGTATTTAAAATAATGAAATTATATTTATTTTTTTAAGAAAAACCGCTTTTTTCACTTTTGTGCATATTTTTATTTTTAATATTAATATAATCAAAAAATATATATGAAAAACATAATCTTGAAAAAATATTCTTTTTTCATATTCCAATCATACGTTGGCAATTGATTTAAAAAAATCTATATTTTGGATAGAAAAAATATACAATTAAAATCACTTAAAGATGTTTTTATATTTCTTTATAATAAATATTTATTTATTGTCAAAAAAGTAGTAGAGCTTCAAATACCCTGGCTTAAGTCACTTCAATCTGAAAAGCCCCTACTGACATATCATCTTACGGGGAAAAAAAAAAAAAAAAAAAAAAAAAACCTACGAAAAAGACTTGTGTTGAAGATTCCTGCAGTATAGACTGCCTGAGATCGAAAAAAACGAAATAGGACTAACAGAAAGAATACAGAAAGCAAAGAAATAGGAACCGAAAGACTGATGGAGATTGGGTGCTTGAGGCTGGAGATTAAGAACACTCTTACACAAAAGTGAATCGATGGAAGCTTTTGTAAGCTCAGGAACTCTATCTCAAAAACAAAACATATTTCTTTGTAAACAAGACTAAGTCCATACTCAAGGAAAGATTTCTGTTACTTGTAGCCAAAGCTCAACTGGCCCGCTGCGAAGTCTTAAGCTATTGCATGCTAAGAGGACTATGAATTCTAAGGAATTTTTTATTTAAAAACTATAAAATAAACACTTATGATAGGATCTTTTTTCTTTTTTTTATATAATTCAATGAAAAACCTCTTTGAGTTAAGATGCTTGATGTCTAGTTCGCGTGTTTTGATGAAATTCAGTTTTCAATTTTATTTACTCTTATGGCCTGTTTTATTCTATCATAACATGCATTGGAATAGAAATCTAATAGAAATCGTTTAACCTACTTTATGCTGCAATTTAAACAACATTTGCATCTACTTAGCCTTTTTATATTTAGGTTTAAAATGTCCTTACTTTAGTTAAGATTGAATGTTTCTTTGAAAAATATATTTATTCTAATTTATATCAAGAGTATGTAATAAAATTTTTTTATTTATGTTAATTATAGTAATTTATGAAATTTGATTGACATTTTGAGGTTAGATTAAATTTATTTTGTCAAATAGTATCTTAAATTCGTTAGCTACCACACTAAGATTAGAGAAGGTAAAATAAATATCAGATATATTGTAGTTTTAAATTAAAAAATTTAATTTGCTCAGAAAACATGTAAGCATGACCAGCATTTTTGAAATAAGGTTATTAAATATTATTAAAAACCGTCAAATAAAGATAAAATAAGTTTTTATCTAAATATTTCCTTTTTTTTTAGTGCTTTGTCTTAAAAACCTCTTGTCAAAAAAATTTGTCTCAAAAGATCTTTTTTCATTGAACTGATGATTCAAGTTGTAGAATATGTGAAATAATGAAATATTAATTAATTTCATTTATCTACTTTGTAAAATTTTCATAATATAATTATCAATTTATAATTTTAGAACAGAAAAATGATACGTCCTATACAATTTTTGAAAATCCTTTTCTTTATTCACATTAATAAAGAATGAAAATAATTATAGTTGAGTTTTAAATATTTTAAGGTAAGAATATACTGTGTGTGTGTGTGTGTGTATGTGTGCATGTATATATAATAATTAAAATATCTCAAATTCAAGAAAATTAATATTTTCAGCACATAAATTGCAATCATTATTTCATTTTAATTTTATTTATGGAATCTAAATTTTTATTGCTAAATGTAGATGAAAAACACTCCGCATATTTGTCAATAAATTACTACTAAAAAGGAGATTTAATCTATATGATCAGATATGCTTTTAAAAGAGATTTGTATCTGAAGAAACCACACAATATTAATAATTGAGAAAAATTGTACTAGTATAATGATTTAAAAGTTTTCATTGTATTGTCATTTAGTGCAAATTTAGGTATCTAAAAGACTTTTTCTTTGAAATCCGCAATTTAGTACAACTTTCAATCGCCAACGGATGACACTCGTCGTTGCCAGAAACGAAATATGGCAGCTGATGTTTATTGATAGGATAAATAGAATTAATACAAACTTTAAAGGCGACAGAATGCAATATATATATAAATAAAAATTGTTAAGGGAAATTGCTAATATCTAAATAGAATTTGTTCATTGTGATCGTTTTATTATTTTTCATTACCTTAGTAGCCACTTTGTTTTAGATAGTGTTGATATAATATTCGTTAATGGTCTTAAAAGATACCAATTAAACTAAAAAGGAATTTACAATGCAAGCTACCATATTAAAAATATTATTTTATAATAATACATGTGAAAGAATCGGAAAATACTAAATAATTAAGCATCAATGACTAGGAATTTCAAATCCTGAAAAGAATGTGACGTCTAAAGGTTTATCAAGTTTTTCAACGAAAATGAAAATAGAACATATTTTTTAAATGTGTTTTAACTCTAAATGCATTAAAAATACCTGAAGCAAAAACGTAAAAATTTCAAAACCTTTTTGAAATTTAACAGAATTATTTTTTCTAAGTCTGGGAAATTATTCAAATTGTCATTTAAGTCTAAATGGGATTGCCTTTTTAAGACTTGAAATTGTTATTTAAGACTAAAAGTCAAAGTTTTAATTTGAATTCAGCATAAGCATTTCTCATGCAATTTATTGGGAAGAATATTTGGAATAATCTTTGAAATCCCTATTATATCATAATACGCATGACGAAATGCCGTATATCGAAAACTGCATTTGATTAAAATCCTTTAATTCTCCTTCATATCCTTCATATGATAAATGTAAGCCAAGTAAATAATGCATATTAGTCGCATTAAGCATTAAAATTAAAAACTGTTTCATTGCATTGTTTACTTCTGATGCAATGTTTTTATTTTTGTATTTTTAGTATACGATTTGGTTGATGACATTTAATTTGATTATTCGATACATTGAAATATTATGGGGCAGAATCTCTTATTAAATTCTTATTCAAACATTTTAATAAAAATTTCTAAAGTACTAAACAAAAACTATGCTTTGGCCCTGTAGTTTATTTTTAATTGCTTTCATAGTTAAAATATTTTCTGATAACGAAACTTTATAATTTTGAAATAGCGACTTCATTTTATGTATGTAAGTATCGAAATATTTCTTCAATTAACTATTTATCTTCCCCGAATTTGACAGTCAAGGGCAGATTTAATATGAACCAAGTATGGTAAGAACAAAGTATTTTGCTTTTTTTTTATAAGTATCTTAAATTGCCGAATTTTATAAGAAAAAAATGGTTTGAAAGATTGTAATTTCAACTTTTTGAACTTTTAATTTAAATAATTTTTCAAGAGAAAAAGTTAGTGTAAATAATAAAATAAATAAAATCAAGCCTTTTCTTTACAAACTTGTTTTTGGTAAAGAAATTATAATTCTATCAAAATCATTTAAACAAAATCTTCAATTTTAAATATTTTTACTGAAAAACTCTTCGAAATTTTTCATAATTTTCATTCTAAACATGGTTCAAAACTATGTTGAAATAATTGCATGCCTTATATCTTTCAAAACACTGTCCTTTATTAATATAAAATTAAAAATCAAATATAATTTACCATAGGTGAAAAAAAACCCGATTGAACATAAAAGAAATATTGAATGTGAAAAACAAACTCAAATGCAGATTTTAAAAGAAATGATTTTTAATATTAAACCACATTTAATTTTTAATGTCTAGGGACTACATGAATTAGAAATTCAGTCTATGTTCAGTCGGATTCAGTCTATGTTAATGGATGACCAAAATTGATTTCTTTAGAAATAAATACCTTGTCAAATAATAATTTAATGTCCAATGAAATCTAAAGTTCCTATTAATGTGTATTACGTTCTTTTAACCAATTCACAAAAACAAAGAATTGATATCAGATAGAAATCTCCCTGAAATGCGCTTGACTGGAATTTTCATCATTTTATTTTTTTACTAGCCGCCTTTGGCGTCCAGCCGGTTCGCCAGTATTACCGCTCGCTACAATTTTCAATTAAATATTTTAAGTAACTGGTCTCTTAATAGATTCTCAAACAAAACATTTTTAATCTTCAAATTTTGATAGTCATACCAAACTTATACTTTTGTTTAGATCGTTTCGTTCAATTTACTCTATATATTTTGCTAATTTGTTGTGATTTCCGGTAAAACGTCAACTTTAATTTAAAGTGAAAATGATGAAATTGCAATTAATATAAAGATATTTTTTAATAAAACCAAGCGTTTTATTTTATTTATCATCTTTATTGCTATTTATTTATTACTATTATTATTAAATATGAGTATTGCAAACAGAATATCTCGGTATTTAAGTCTTATGTGAACTACAAAATATTTTTGATAATTTATGTAATATCTCAAAGAATAATTCAACAAAAATTTATCAGATTTAGCATAAAATTCAGTTTTTAGTTTTGCTTTCAAAAGGATTGAAATGAAATCAATAATAATATTTTGTTCCGTATTATAAATATATTTCAAAAATTATGAAATCTAAATTTAATTCAGTAAGGTATCATATTCTGAGAAATATTCTAGACACGCCAAATTTTAAATAAATGAATGAATGTTTCTATTTTCCACAATGAACTAAGACTTATTTATGAAGTTTTGAATGTTAAAAATTTAGAAAAACTCAGCATTTTCATAATCTTAGCCCAATTAATCTTGAGAAACCTGCGCTGATTGGCGTATTTTCTTTGAAACGATCGATGGAAAATCAAAAATTATCCTTTTTTTATTGAATAGTGATATTCAAAGTTTCATAAATCAGTCAGTTTAAGTGATCGATTTAGTTGATTGGAAATTAACTCTTTTTATTTAAAATATTAGTGTTTCAAGAACATTTTGTTATTCGTGATTTCCACAGCAGAAGCTTTATGTAAAATCAAAAATTCGTTATTTATTAGAGCATTTATTGAATTAAGTAAAATATAATCATTTTCTATTTAAACCATTTTAGTATATCTGTTGTGTTCGTGCGTCAACAAAAATAGAATGCAGACACACTTATTATGAAACTAAATCTTATTACATTGTAGATAATAATATCAAATTTACATCAACTTATTTTCATTCAAAATTCTAGCATCGTTTTTAAACAACAAATTAAAAGTTCCAAAAATATCACTGTTGCCAATCTGAATTTCACAACTATTTACAAAATAAAATTTATAATTATTAAAATAATCGTTTGCTACTTTTAAATAAAATATTTACGATTTATGTCGCAACAGATCTGTGTCTTACTAAAGGATTACAAATCAGCTGTGTGGCCCTGATATGAATGAATATCCTGTTCATATTAAACGAAACTTGCCTTAAAATAAAACTGATTTATTGGATTAATAATATAGAGAGTGTAAAAGATCATAAAATAATTTTTCTTGAATTTATTTTTTAGAATAAAATAGTACTTCTTATTTGTTTCATTTTCTATAGACGATTTCATTTCCAAAAAGATTTCATTTATTTTTAATTGGAGCTTTAATCAATGTGATGGCAACACTTTGAAAAAAGCTATTTTTTTCTCATGAATGCGAAACGTTTATTTTTATTTTGTACGAAAGAAATTGTTGAAAAATAAAGTTAAAATATTTATTTAAAAATTCATTAAAAACAGAAATTTAATTTTGATGTTAAAGCATTGGTAGCATATAAAAGATAAATTTTTTATCTTTAACTTCATGTAAAAATCTTTTTTGTGCTGTAATATTTTCGGAAGTTATAGCAGAAACACGCCAAAATTTCGCTTAATTTTTAAATAAATACATTTCTAATTAAAAATTCGAAAAAATAACCCCCAGGTGAACATTCCCGGCCTCCAAGGTATACACGTGCCAAATTTGGTAGCTGTAGGTTGAATGGTCTGGCCTGTAGAGCGCCAACACACACACACACACACACACACATTGAGCTTTATTATAAGTATAGATATAGATTATTTTTTTTAATGTAGAAATTCGCGGACGCCTGAAAAAATATTCAGAGTAACTTTTTCTGGAATAATTTTTTTTCTCTTTAATTACGGTTCGATAAATTTATATTACATTCCTTGAATACTATAAATGTGTTTCCCAATTTTTTTTTTATCTTCTTCAACAATCTTATAATATGTTATTAAATTCCAATTTTTTTAATCGATTTTTTTGTGAAATTCCTTATCTTAATCTGTGCGTATTATTTCACCATTATTTTAAACATTAAATGTAAAATATTTTTTAAAATGTTTAGCATGTTGATTAAATTTTTAAAAATAGATGAAGCGAAAAGCAACACTTTCCGCAGAATATTTCCATTTTTAAAAGGAAAAGAAGTAAAGAAAATTGTTTGAAAGTGTTTAAATTTATTGAAAACAGTCAATTAATTCATTTTATTCGAGTATTTAATGAGAACTTATAACTAATTGAGAACTAAAGAAAAATTTCTTTATAATTTTAATTATTTCTAAGAATAAAACAATGAACCATTTTTGGGAAAGTGATTTGCTATTTCATACGTTTATTGTTTTAAACTATCCATAAGTGAAAGATTGGTAAATTTCTCTCTATGTTATTATTCATTAAATTGAAATCCAAGTTCTATTTGAAAATATGTAAAGGTACAAATTTTTGAAATGCTTAAAAATATATAAAATGCCTTCTCTTATGATAGTTAAAACACTAATTTTGAAGCAATTAAAGATATTTATATATTTCCAGCTGTAAAATTGTTTAAATGCCATCAAAAAGATTATTTCATATTTTTTTAATGCACGACTGATGAATCATGCTATTGATCAATTAAAAAAGTCATTTGTTATATCTTTCACATTTAAATTTCACTTGATTTATTTCAATATTTGAACACATGCTCTAATTTTTGAACTCTAATATTTGAATGCAGGCGACCTTTAGCGGCTTGCTTTTCGATTGAAAATATAAGTAAATGCAAAATTTCGATTGTGAGTGACTAAGTAAAAACGACGTTTTTCTGAAATTTTTTTGAAGATACTTTGAAAATCATAAAAGTCATCCTATTTAAGACACCTTCTACAGTTACGTTTATTGAAATTTACACATATCTAATTTTCTATTGATTTCATCTAACATTTCAAATTTACTTTTAAAAAGAAATTGCTTAAACATCAACTTGTCCCGTTTCCGGCTTACTGAATCGATGCATATTTCTAAACTATGGCTGTAGAAAGAAGAATTATTTAGCAGGAAATGCAGGAAGAATTGAATAAAAAAAACTGGAATAGTATTTTTATATCAATTTTTGTTTCCTAGTATATGCTAATTTTAATCTACATACGCAGTAATGCATATAAATAAATAAACACTTCAAATTTTTCAGTCCCTGCAATTAATAAGGTGAAATTCAAACAAGTATTTGTAAAATTATTTTTGTAACAATTAGAAAAATAATATTTAAGGCGAACAAATTAGTTTCAAAAGTGTTAAGTTGTGTACATTTTTGAGAAAAAAAAATGAAAATTTATTTTCAATACTTTAAATGTAAAATAAAAAAGATATTTAATATTTCAATTTTAATGAATTAAAATGATTTTGGTATTTATAAATCGAAAAATGATACGATCCTTTCAATTAATTCAACTTTGAAATTAATAAAACAAATGTATCGGCTGAAGGAAAAAAAACGATGTAGATTCTTTTCGACATTTAAAAAAAATGCAAAATCAAGTATTCTTATTAAAAACAACAAGAAACCATTCATCATTTAAAAGCATGAAACCTGGACGCGAAATCGTATTTAATTTTAAGCTCTTTCAAATTTTAATAACTTGGTTTTCATTTACAAAAGCAATTCTCATTTTTCCATTTCAAATATTTAATTGAAGAAATTCTTCCACTCGTCTTCAATTGCTGCTGCAGCCAAATCGGGATTTATTGAAATTCCGCGAACAGAAACTTAATTAAATCTTTAGATTCAGGAGAAGTGGAGGAAAATAATGAAAAAAAAATGTAGTAATGTCAGATGGGGCAACATTATAGTCGAAAACGAAATTTTCTAATATTGCATAAACTCGGAGCTCTGACTTGAAGAAACACAATTTTTGCACTTCTACTAGCGACGTTACAACGGATTCTGATATAGATAT
The DNA here is from genome assembly GCA_026543865.1 of Argiope aurantia. Taxonomy (NCBI): domain Eukaryota; kingdom Metazoa; phylum Arthropoda; class Arachnida; order Araneae; family Araneidae; genus Argiope; species Argiope aurantia. Next base: position 67,645 of record JAPMOR010061213.1, on the reverse strand, counting down.
ACAGCCTCCTAACTTTGAAATCCATGCGGAAAGAGACAGTTTTTTTCCTTCGATGCTTTTCCATTCTCACGAAAACGACTGAAGGAAAATATAGAAGAGCAGGGCTTGAAAGGGTGGGTAGGAGCAAAAAAGGACTCAGCGTAATAAGCTCCTCAAAGTGGAAGATTTTTGAGCGCCTGAAAAATCCTGACAATGCCAGTTTCAGGAGATGTTGCCCAGCTTTCTGCATCTCAGCTTAAATTTTGCCACATTTCCGTTTCGACCAGAGGAATATTTGAAAAGGAATGGTGAAAAAGAGAAAGGGACGGCGAAGAAAAAAATATCGATTTATGAGACATAAAAAAATAAATATATAAGAAAAGGAAAAGAAAATAGTGAAATGATAAAAAAAAGAAAGGAAGGAAAAATACATCTTTCCTCCGGGGGAAAAAGTAAAGGGACTGTGTATGGGATACTATAAGCCCTATACATTCGAACTTCCCAAGCGTTTCTAATGATCTTAGTCGGTACTTTTTGCTTCAATGACCGTATTTTGAGAACTGGATAGGAGAAATACATTTCGCAATTATTTTGTGACTTCGACTTTTTCGGATGCAGATATCGTTTTCTATGAGTTTTTCTCTCAACTTTTCGAATCTTTTGAAGAGGCATCTGATGTCTCTGAAAAAAAGTCAGAATTTTATTTTTTTTGTTGCTCGAATTACAATGGCAGAATGTTTGGAGGAAATCAAAGTCTTCAGGAAATTCAATAAGAAGAGGACGTTTTCTACCAGCAAAGTACTCCGCATAGGTCTGTCTTTTTTACTTATGAACAAATTCACTTTTTTCTGGAAAGCATGATATTATACATATGAAAAGTATCTGAAGCAAACATGAGACTCTCTCTCTCTCTCTCTCTCTCTCTGTTTACTTTCTCATCGTTTCGGATTTATTTCACATATTCGAAACTTTTCTTTCTATAAAATTTTATTTAGAAGATTTTGTTCTATATATCTTCCAGCTCTATGAATAAGCTTTCTAAAAATTACATTTGTGGTAAATTTATTTTTTAAAAAATATGTTCAGTTTAGAATGATTTTTTTTTAAATGCTGAATGTGAAAAATGTTTTTTTTAAGAAAGGATTTAAATTACAAATTTTCACATTTCTTATGAACTTGTATATACATCATCTTTTTGCATTTATTAATATATTTGGAAATTTTCTTTCAATTTTATTGAAAGGTGACAAATTTCGATATTCAATAGCAAAGGAAATAATAAAATAAAATAAAATAATTTGTATTGTTATTTTAGAAAATTTGGAGTAAATGTTAAATTTGGAGTAAGTGAGAATAAATATCGAAATATGTATTTATTGCACAGTAATATTTAACTATTTTTAATCGTAATGGAAGTAGAGGATATACAGTAATACGAAAATGGATTATATATTTTCTGAAATGCTCAATTTGTAAAATAAAAAATAAAAAATCGAAACTTTTATTGTATCTACTCAATTCGTGCTCAATTGTCAATTTCTAAATCATTAGATATAGGTATATATTTTCAATTGTGAAAGTGTTTAAAATGATGTAAATAACTATATTTTATAAACTATAAATAAATATATGCATTTCTGTGACAATTGTGTAGAAACGTCTTATATCTCAGCTATGTTTAATCACAAAATTGCAGATTCATCTTAAATTATATTGTTGAATATCAAAATTGATTTACAACAAAACATTATTAAAAACCTAAAAAAATCATAAAAATTTAGATCATATTATTTTTGTTAACCGTGCATTTATTTCACGATATACTTAAAATAGTATTATTCTTGTCATTTAGAGCATTTTTCAATTAGAAATACATGATTAATTCCAGTAATTGAGTAATTTAGACTTTGATCATTAGATCATGATTGAAATCTAAAGTTTGTAAACCACTTGTTGGAAAGCAAATGTGAGTTCGATTACTCTCTACTTAAAATTTGTTATCGGTTAGATTTTCTATACATTCTATTTCTAATTGTTTCTAGTATATTGTTTTTCCTTCTTTCGCTTTCCGGTCATTTTATCGTAATTTTTCATTCCGATTTTGTCATAAATTGATTTTATATTGGTATGATTAACTATTCTAGACACATTTGGAATTTTTTACTCCCAATAAAAAGCATGGGTCAAAATTATTAGTTTGATCATATTATCATGAAAATTACTCTGTTTTATTTTAAGTTTCGGAGAAAAAGAGATTTCGCAGGGTGCTAAATCAGGTTAATATGATGGATGATTTAATGGTGTGAGAGTTTTTATTTTTTGCCAAAATTCTACAAACAATAATTGACTTTGTGAATCAGCAAATCAAAATCAATTGTTTTTATCCTGATATCTTAAAGGAATATGACGAATTTTGTCTATCAAATGCTTTAAATGCCATTCACCAATACTGCTTCACTCAATTAAAATTTAAAGTTTGCAGAAAATACTCTTAATATATATGGACTTTCTCATTACAGGTGAAACTCATCTTTTTTTGTTTTTTTTTCTTAGGGAAGGTATTTATGGAGTTAATTTTTATACTATTTACATCCATTTGTCGATTTATCACTTTGGTTTAAGCTCATAAAAAATATGCTTCAGCTTATTCCATTTGTAATATGCTTTGATGAATTTTGGAACTTTTTTCAGCTGTTGAAATGAAATATGTGCAATGAGCACTTCTTAGTGACTTTTCTTCATTAGTTAAAATGTGTTGAAAAAATTCATTATGACTTTGTTTTTTTCCAGTTTTCACGCAAACTGATTTGAATCGGGTTTTTTTATTTTTATTATTTTTTTTTTTATATTTAGTGTGTTCCCATTCAAATCACTTCCAAATGACGGAAGGAGATTAAGCTAGACTAAATAATGCACTTTTTTAATAGTTTATCTTCTTCTTTGTGAACCATGTTTTGCAAAGAGGAGACGTGAAAACTATCATGTCCTTGCAAGTGTACTCTGATTTAAAAAAAAAAACAATTTTAGGACGATAAAATTGATACAAATCTCACGCTAAATTTACTTTATCAATTGGTTCGTTTCAAAACTCATTTTTAAGAAGATTTACTTTGAATGTAATTAAAATTCATAGTTCCATCTTAGAAATTCTGTATGAATTTATTTTACTTTTGTATTAAATGGCTTTATCTTTTGAATAACTTTAAAGTTGCATAGAGCTTTTCATAGTCCCCCAACACAGTTTATTACGCATGCGTGATTGTACTCTGAACACCATTGCAAGACGAGATCTAAACAGAGTCTTAAAAATTCTTTGGTAAACTGTGTAATCTATATCTATATATATATACATATAAATAAAGCTCAATGTGTGTGTGTGTGTGTGTGTGTTGGCGCTCTACAGGCCAGATCATTTGACCTACAGCTACCAAGTATGGTACATGTATACCTTAGAGGTCGGGAATGTGCACCTGGGTTCCCTTTTCTCAATTTTTAATTAGAATTTTAATTATTAATTAAAAACTAACTTTCCCGCCAAAAAATCTTTCATTTTCCCCACCGCCAAATGAGTAAGGCTTCATTTTTTTTCCAACAGTAATGAGGCTAAGGTTAACATTTTCAAACGATTCTGTTTATTTTCTTAATGTTTTATGCATTTAAAATTAAACATTGTTAATTAATCGATCTTTCAGATTCATTATGAAGTACTTTTGAATTAAAATAACACAGAATAAAGGAAATTAAAAATTTCTAATCTGCATAGCGTTACCCCAACTGGCGTTGAAAATTCACGCATGCGCATTGTGTTGTTTGTTGATATGACAACCATTATCAACGGTGGATTTAAATTATTTTTAGGTTAGTTGCATGTTCTTGTAATTAAATTGTATTTATGTTAGTTATATATTTTTTGTATTTGCTTATAGATTTTACATCGTTTTTTAAGTAGTTATTTTTAACCTGTTCAATGATTTAAATTATTTTTAGGTTAGTTACATGCTTTTGTAATTAAATTGTATATATGTTAGTTATATATATTTTTTGTATATGCTTATATTTTTAAGTACATCGTTTTTTTAAGTAGTTTTTTAAACCTGTTTTCGACCGATTATTTTAAACGATTCATTTTATTTTCTTAGTGTTTGATGCATTTAAAACTAAGCATTGTTAATTAATCGATTTGTTCATGATGAATCTGAGAAAATTTTGTTGACAAATTCTTGAGATATTACATAAATTAAGAAAAATATTCTTTAGTTCCCATAAAGTTTAACCGCTCAGTGACTCTGTTATCAGTAATCAATTTATAAAAAAATGCTTTGTTTCAGTAAAAAAATATTATTATATTAATTGCAGATTAATTCTTTCCATTTTAATTTAAAGAATAAATTCTATGAGAGGTAACAGAAAATTAGAGAGATACATATTACGTTATGACTGAAGG
>JAPMOR010061213.1:0-34025 GCA_026543865.1 Argiope aurantia | reverse complement strand
TTTTCTTCATTCTCATATATATATATATATATATATATATATATATATATATATATATATATGTGTGTGTGTGTGTGTGTGTGTGTTTCAGCAGAAATAAGTGTTTGTATTATTTGAAGCTTGCTTTTTCCAAATTATAGATGAAATGACATGGTACAATGAACAAAACAAAGTAAGGCTTCTAAAATAGGATACGTTTTATGATTATCAAAATTTGAATTTTTAAATTATTTTTGTGAAGAATTCGTTAATTTAAAAATATACAAAAAATGAAACTGAAAATTTTAGGCCATTATTCTTATTGTGCAAGCTGGTTGCCAAAGACGGATAAAATAATATGTTATTAAAAGTCAATAACATGTGGCAACTAAATAGAAAATAGCTGAATTACAGAAAAATAGCTTTAATGTCTTTCATACAGACCTAGAAGCATTACATTTTAAGAATAATTTCCTTTTTCTATGGGCTAGTAAATTTATTTGCACCAATGAATAATTAGGCGCATCATTGTTTATTTTACGATGCATGCAATTAGATTTATATCCTTCTTTTTTCATATTCCTCTATCAATCTGGTTTACAATCATCATTTTATTCATGTTCTATTATAATTGATGTATTTAAAAAATTGTTCATTAATGATGAATACAATATTGTTATTCTTACCATTTCTCAAAAGAAAGTCAGTATCGTGAGACATATCACTGATTTTATCTGCAAATTCCTACCTTTGCTTAATTATAAATAAGATTTCATTTGGCTGGAAACAAATGAAGAAGATATTTCTTCTTTATGGGTAGAAATAATTGTTTTTCTAGAACTCCTATACGGGAAGCAAAATTTGATTTTAAGAAGTAATCCAGTTAACTCTAATTTTAGGTGCATACATGCGAAATTAAATTTTATGAAGAAATACCTTTAAATTTCAAAAAAAAATCAAAATAATTAGTTTCATTATCCTGATTATCTTCAAATACATCATCTGTAGTTACTTGTCCATAATCGGATTACATTTCCATGGAAAAAAAATCACTATATATTCCCTTGGAAAAAACGGGATACTCTTACCCAGCCTGAACAACTATACTCATTTCAGGAACTTTTAGTTAATCTGAAAATGTATGTTTCCCTAGCTATATAGTAAGCGCCAGATATCAATTTTATCTACCTGCCCAATCAATATCATTTTCCATTTTGGAGAAGAATTTTAAAACTGCAAGTCTTTTAAACTCTAAGCATTTTGTACAGGGAATAATTAGGCAGAATTATTCTGACAAGCAATTCAACCATTTTTTTTTAATTTTTAATTGAAGGTTAATTTAATTTTATATAAAATATCATGTTCTCGATATATATAATCAATGGTCGTTTGTTTTTCTCTATTCTCATTTCTGAGATTATTTCAAAATAAACTTTCATATGGATTTGAAACCCCACAATTGAACTAATTTCATTAATTTTCGCAGATAATTTATTTTCCTTCTTTAAAATACAGTTAATAAATCAGAATATTCTATCATTATTGTGCACACAGAATTTAAAATTATATTAAAGACACCGCTTGTAATGATCACTGTTCTTCCAAGCTGAAATAATGAATGCATCTTAATGATCAGTACAACCAAAAATGATTAAATCTACTTCAAATTTATGGGAATTTTAGTCCGTAAGAAAAGAAATAAATCAGTATCATTCTTCATATTCATTCGTTTCAGGAAAGAAAGTCAACATAATTTACAGCATTGGAAAAAAATTGTATACATATTTATTTTTTTATTTAAAAAAAAAACAGGTATCGAGATTAACGTATTTTTTGTGATATTACTGTATAAAACTTTCATGTGAATAGTGTTCCTCATACGATTCAGTACGCTTTTTGAATTATCTTAAAGTCTTCCGTTTTCTTACAAATCAATGATTCACACCCACACATTTTCTCACTTTGATAAATCAGAAATTCAATGCGCATTTCAAGTCTCCATTCTTTCCACATTGCTTTCATCTTGCCATTCTGCCTGGGCAACAAATTCAGGATCACACCTTCAGCTCTGAATGAAGAAACATTCGGGGAATTTCGAACATACCTGCATTCTCCTGCTGATATATTCTGAAAAGTTGATAATACTATTTCAGAAGCTCGTATTTTTCATTTATACTCGACACGTGACGTTTTTACCGTCGTGTCACTGGCAATGATCACAGCCATTAACTCACTTAACGGAAGAAAGTAGAATATTGAAGAATGTCGAAGAACAGGGTTAGTTTAAAAAAGGTAACAATCAAAAGAAAATCAGCTTTTGTTTCCGTCTTTGACCTTAGAGTATCAAATACGCCCACCGAAATTTACAATCGAATTATTCATCACTAGAATTAACATATTACGCTTGCATTATAATACGGGAGAATCATTTGCAATATTTTTTTTCAATAGAGACAATTAATTGTTATACCCCTAGTCTCTACAAGAAGTATTATTGCACTATTGATAACCACTACCATACATTACTTTGATTTCAAAAGTGATCTTATATCAAAAAAGGACAATATGACTTTATGAATACTATTAATATATTGGGCGAATAGACAGAGACAAAAATACATTTAGTCAATATTTCATTTTTATATGTAGACAATGGTTTCAAAATAAATACAACTTTATTTTCTTTAAATTAATTATTTGATCTAGTGAAAATTGTTAAAGTCTATTTGTCATAAATGTTATAGTGTGAAATTAATTTCTGCACAAAGTTGTAGAATTTATAGAAAATTGTAATCACACATTATGTTTATTCCTTATGAAGGTGTTCTTTATTTTATATCAAACTTAATTTTAGACACCTTTATAAAATAATATGAAGATAAGTTGATATCCTCTTTAACCCTAGCATCACATAAATAATGTATAATATTATATGACATAGATCAGCATTCGCATTATGGTATATATTGTATAATATTGATTAATATAACATAATATTGCACAATATTGTGCAACAGGCTGTGCTGATTAATATGGATGTAGAACGGCTGAAATATTTACATGATTTTGAATTATTCATTAAAACAAATTTTTACTAAGAAAGCCAATATGTTGAAATAATGTTTAATATGTCTTAATATATTTTCTTGACGAGAAAACTTTATAATAAAAAAGCATTCCTAGATCTAAAAAGACTCAAATCATTAATAATAAACCAAAAAAATTAATTTAAGACAAAATTAGAAGAAATTTTCATTTAGGTTTTATAATTTTGGCCAAAGCTGTAAATTCATTAAAATTCAAAGCGCAAGACATCAGACGTATTGAAAGCACATTAAAATTAACTTGTAGTGTCTGCATCTTTATTTTTCAAAAAGGTTTCAGACCATTTAATAAACAAATGAATTTCGTTTGCTTCGTAAGATTGTTGGATAGACGCACTCCTCCTTCGTTTAGTTCCAAAGCGTTGCATTTCTGTTTCATTCAATCAGACTAATATATCCCAGAGGAAAAGACAAATGCAAAATTCCTAAATTAAACAGTAGAAGATGGATTGTTTCGGAGGAAGCAGTCAGAAAGCCTTTCATCGGCAAATAGCGAACTAATTAATTCTGAAATCGAATGCGTTCGGCATACTTCAGCGGAATGCAACGCTCCAGAAGTTAAAAATTAAAACAAATGGCTTTAATTCAATGGCACCTCAATTGTAAATTGAAATGGGAATTTCAAAACTAATTGCAGCTTTCGTATTCAGATGTCACTAAAAATATACCATGTGTCCCCAGCTTTCTGTTTATATTGTGTACTGATCCTTGATGCTAAGCAGATAATGGTATTATTTACCCTTGTTATTATATTCCAAAGAATTCATCCATTATTGTAAAAATTGGATAAATGAAGAAAAGTTCTTTAGAATTTTTTTAAAAATTATAATAAATTAGCAATTTATTGTAAAAATATTATATATTTATTATAAATTTATAATTACTTTGGTATTTTATAATAAATTAACAAAATATGATTAATTTTCATACAAACGAAATTTATCCATAAAAATATAAAACCATTGTATTTAAAACTACTTAAACACAAAATATTTTTTGAAAATATCAGATGTTACTTTAATAAAATAAGATTTTACATGAAAGTACATTTATTTCATAACGTAAAGTAAATATAATAAGTACAAAATAAAAGCCTTCAGAAACTTTTTCCAGTGAATATAACATACTTTTTACTATTTTAATTTATTTTTTCTTAAAATCTCATTTTGTAATTATTGAAATAATTCAGATGTTTGAACTTTTAAATTAACCAACCACTAATGCTGATATTTAAAAATGTTTTTTTTACATTATTTATAGTTACACATAGATAAATAAAATTTTAGATTCAGGCTTAAACATTTAAAAAAAATTCAGCTTTTAACGATTTTATATGTTTAATATATATTAGCAAAATTTCTTGGAAGATCTGCATAGTGTTAAAGAGTACTTTTAAAATAATGGAATAAAGTTAAAACTTACCAAATGTCTAGAAAAGTTAATACATTTTCCCACCATATAATAAGAATTTTCTTCTGCTCGTTTGGATATTTATAATGTGGATATAATATTATTATAAATGATCTATCACCAAATAGTATAATAAAATACTAAAAAAGTGAATAGAAATTATATTTAAATGTAGTTTGAAAATATTATTTGCGTAAAAGAATTCAGGTAAAAAATAAAACCCAGCATTGCAATAATTCAATTCATCATTTAATTATTAATAATTAAATTTATTATGATTTTTAAATCAATTATCCAATTTTTATTATGATTAAAATAAATCCCAATAAAACTCTAATTACCAGAAAATAGGTAACAAAATCCGAAATTCTTAAGAAATTCAAAAATATTTCCTATCGTCACTAATGAGAAAAAATTTTACTTATGTTTCTAACGTTAGAAATTATCTCCCAATACCTTTCTGAAATCAAAAACAGAATAGTTAACTTTCTAAAGAAGCATATTTTAGACGTATTCTCTTTATACAATTATCTTAAATTCATTTTAAATAAAAAAGCAAAACAGCTTTTCAAAATTCAAAAAAGATTTATTTAAAAGCAAAAATTATATCTTACAATGAAAGGCCTCTAAAAATAATGAGGATGCTTTAAAACTATTGAAATAAGAAGTAAATCGATATAATACCTTCTGAGATATCATAAGATAGCATTAACTTTAATCCAAAACCAGTTTATGTCATCAGCGGTTAAATAAAAGTTTTCTTAAGCTCATTCAGTTTTTAACACATTGATAATGATTTTCCACGCTTTGATTGAAGGAAATGTAGGTACTTCTGTGACGGTGTGAATTCAAACTATGACCATTTATGCTGAAATTGCATTTAACTTCACGATTGACTTTAATGTCGTAATCATGTAGTCATATTATCATGAATTTTTAATTTTGCTTATCCCTCATAAAGTTACTTTCTTGGTTAGAAAGACGATTTTACGTACAGTGTTCAATGACTTCCGGTGCACTAACTTTGGCCTTGACATCATTTGGTGATTTGGCGACTTCGGAGACAAGAATGAAAGTCCCAGAATAATTGAGAGATTTTGCCATTGCTCTATTAGAACTTGATACCTAGCGTTTATTCTAGAATATTCCACAAGATCTATCAAGAAGAAATGCGGAGAAAAGTCAGTCAGTAATAAAGAATCGAGTCAAAAGAGTTGAAAATTCTGTAAGCATTTACAGTTATTTATTAACGATTTATTATAATGCTGTTTTGCATGTGTTTATTCGTGCTTTGCAAAAGTGTTTCGCGGTATCTAGAGTAGTATAAAATTTACTTATTTGTTATTGAGCTTGTTGCAGTTTTCTCCTATACAAATCATAAAGTTTTTTTTTTTTTTAAAGATTTTGCCATAAAATTTCTAAAAAATGGTAATGGTCCTTTTATTTCTAAATATATTTTCCCTTATAATAAATATTAATTTTCCAATTCAATGTTACTTATTGAAAAATAAAATCTCATTAACAACTTAATTCCTTTCTGTTTTTCTGAGTTTCATTTTTATAATTCGGAAATATTTTCCAATTGATAAAAAAAAATATGATCATCAATGAAAATAAGAAAGCTATCTCCTTCAATGTCTTCATGTATCTGATTAAAACGTTTCTTTTATTTTAGGAAGTATTATTATCCACAAGCACGTGATACTTCAAAACAGCTTTATCAACTTTATTTTAAACCGCTAAAATATCAAATGAACTCTGATTAAACTCTAATGTTTATTCAACTTGCCATCATACATTTATCATCAATAATATTATAAATACAAAATAATGTGCTGAAAATACTAAATATTTTGGCAAATGAAATATTTACAATAAAATCATTACAATAACACTATTTATCATACTCACAGATGTTTATTTGTTTTATAAAAGTCGTAGTACTCATCGCGGATAGGGAATTTCTGGACTTGATCTCACTCATTTGCAAATCCGAATTTTATCTCATTTCTGCAAAAAGTAATCGCACAGAAGAACGAACACCATATCTTTTGTAGTTACTGATATCATCTTAACAAAATTTTGTCTAAAAATAATATTGAAAAGATTTTGATAATTCTACTGTATTCAAACACAGAAAATTACAATGTGGATATTTTTAAATAATTTATTTGTTTCCGAGGTTTTTTAATGGCAGTAAAAGCTAAAAAAATAATTTCATTATATATATGTTTAGTCAGAGAGACAAATTAAAAAACTAACTTTTTGAGCTTGAAATGTTAATATATTTCATATCACGTGCAATCAATTAAATCATTCACATCAGATGCACGGAATACACCTAGTGAGACAAAATATTTAAAAATGAAGGAATAAAGCTGATATTTGAACTTTAAAATTAAATACTTAAAAAAGTCTTTTTAAAACATAATGTTCATTCTATAGTGAGAAAGTTGTCATCATCATCGTTCAATTAGTTGTAGAAATTTATACATTTTTAGAACAACGTCGGCCATTTTAATTACTGTTCAAAATCTGAAGGGTATATTTTTCAATGATCTGCCTGCTAACATTTATTCTGGACAATTTATCATTATCTTGATTTCAATTGTAGAATGATCTTTTCTAAAATTACATGTAGTATTGATTTTACTATTCTATACATTTACCAATACTGGTGGAATATCTCCTAGAAAGGAATAACTCTTTTTAACAGATAAAGGCACATTCTTACATAGATAAAACACCTGAGGAATCTGTTGGAAAGATATGCAAACAATACTTACATTAGTATTCATTTTTTTCAAGAAATGTGATGATACTTTTCGAAGAATAGCTTTTAGCTTTGCCTTAATGAGTTTACATTTTTTGAAATTGATAATGATAAAGAAATAAATATTCTGCGACTATCGGACGTAATCCTTTCGCTTGATAAAGCATTGATTTGATTTTAGCATTTTTTTTACACTTTTTTTTACCTTTAATTTCCTAATTCCTGACCCCTACTACAGAAATAAACTTCTTAAGGAAACTTTCTATGCATTGGCGGAGACAAGTTTGAAATTTTCTTCGTTTTCGATAGTAAATAGACGTATATTTGTTACATTCGTTTAGATAAACTTTTTCTTCATCAAGGATCAGAATGCATTTTTCTTTACTTCTTGTTAACCAGTTTCCATACAAGGTTCTACCATCGGCTTTTCATAGAATCAAATGTCTTTCAAAAGTGGTCTAAAACATTATTTTTTAGTATTCTTAATTTGCGAATCATAATTTATTTCTTTATTTATTGTTGCGTCATATGTATTAAAGAATTTTGAAAATTATTTTTACTTTGGTGGCATTCTCTTCTTGTCAATGATTTCTCTTTAGAAATGTTTGAAATAATAGTGCAGTTTTCGGGTATTTATTTACAGTATTCTTTACTTGCAAAAATAATGACTAGAAGTTTTTCCTCTTCCATTTAACAATGTTTCTTATTTTGCAAAAATAAGTTTTAATATCATGCATTATAGAACATTTTCAAATTATGGAATAGGAATATTTTTCTTTTGATAGCCCTAAAACATAAATTTCAATTCACTGCTTGCTTACGTGTGACAGTTTGAAAGGAGAAAAAATTTAAAAACAGTAACAAATATTTCTCATACCAAATAATAAGTTCTTTCTAGAAATGTTTGTTCCGAAGTATTTGCTTTATTAATGTAATTCATTATCAAAATTGTTTTAAATGCGTGTTAATAATATCTGCATTTTATTGCAGCGGCGTTACTCATTTTCATTTTTTCCTTTTATTATAAGTAATTAAAAACTAAATATCATTTTTACAATTTTTTAAAATACTATATCTAATTTATGATGACATATTTACAAAAAAGTGGATTATAAAGGCAAATCTTCCTTAAGAATCAGAATATGCCAATGAGATTTAAAAATGTCTATTCTAAACGGGTATTTTAATTAGAAAATTCATGAAATTTAATGTTTCTGATTTCACTCTTTTTATCAGGAAAATGAATTCGAATGCTTTTATTGAAAAATAAAATAATTTTTAATATTATTTTTTCATCAATAATAATCACATCCGTTTTATTTTCCTATTCACAAAATAATATTATTTTTACTTCAAATGCACATATAATATGGAAAAATTTAGGAGCCAACCAAAATTGCCTTCCAGGTAAAGCAGCACCAAGAACTAAATAGAGAGGGAAAAGTGTCTTCCATTTGTGGCTATCAGGCATAAGTTCTTTTTTCCTTTAAATTACGTGATTACTGTTCTTTAAAGAATAAAACAACATAGTTATTAAAAAAATGTAATTACATTGAGCTCTTGAAAACCAATTTTAAATCTTTGAAAATAAAATGCTATAATGAGTGTGAGCTCTAAGGCATTGCATTAAATTAAATGACTAATAAGATATTTCTTTATTTTGAATCTCCTTGAAAATATCTTTAATCTTAATTGATCTCAGGAGGATCTCCTTCCTTTCTACTGAGAAAAAGCATCAAAATTAAATTAACTTTTAAAGAATACTGAAAAGAATAAGATGTTTCACATTAATGTAATTACCTTTCTTATTTTGAATAAAAACATCGGAATATTAGGAAGCTTTGAATGTTATTCAATTTAAAATATTAAACATTGCATTCGATTTTGATACTTCACTTTCTTTCAGAATCTGACAATCTAAGAGTGCATAGAAAAACTTACAAAATATATTTTAACTTTGTTTATTTCAAAATAAAATAACTATGATGGCTATTAAATAAAAGCAAACAAAAATATTTAAATAAAGAAATTATAAATATTTTCCTAAATTATAGAGATGTTATACATTTTCTGTTCACTATAATGTTTTACTGCATTCAATAGATTTATAAGTAAAATAGCTTTTTGTATTTCAAGATTTCATTTTTTTATCAAATAGATAAATTATAGTTCAAATTGCTAAATTATTATAGCTAAATTTTTACGGTTTAGGATAAATAACAATTTGAATGTCAAAATAACAAAATATATAAAAAAATAAATAAAACATAGATTTTGGGATTTATTAATCAAATATTAATTATTGGTTTGCCTTTTAAATATAAATGCCGAGCATATCAACACACATATTTATGTGGAAATAATTTTTATGTGGAAATAGAAGGAGAATCAGTTCATCAAAAACTGAATTGCTTCGTAAGGAGATTAATCTATTAATTTGGTGTAGTTACAGAAATATTAAGCATTTTAGTTTCTTTCCACTCATCAAACAATTATTCCCAATGTGCATGACATAAAATTTATAAAATTAACAATGCAATAAAAGTTATAGAAAATAGAAACATTATTTAAGAATAATGTTAACTGAATAACTAAAACTAATTAATTTTTGAAGTGAATGAATTCTCTTACTATTAAAAATTTAATACTTTCATGTCAATTTTTATAAGCGTAAACTGTCAAACTGTTGGTTAGTAAAATTTTGGCCATGTGCTTTTAATTTTGTATATATACATTTTCAGCATTATATGAAAAAAAAATCCAGAAAACAAATGGCGAATTAATGTCTTAGTCTTAAAGAATGTCAAGACAATGAATCACATTTTAAGCTTTAAATAACAATTAAGAAACAAATATTTATCTTTAAATATAAAGACAAGAATGTTTCATTTTGTATTGATGATCCTACGCACGAACTTTATATAAGTTTTACTTGCACAATATATGCAACATAAGAATGCTCAAATCATAGTCATCATTTTGATTTAAGTGGAATATCAATAATAAATAAAATTTCTATTAAAGCATTAAAAGATATTTTGACACAGCTTCAATGCATAAATATATACACAGGAGAGTTATATCTTAAAGAAATATTGAGCATTTTAAGTAATTTAAAAATAACAACTACCGGAAATGCACGCAAAAAGTGCATATACATACATTTTTGTGTTTTATCATTTTTAATTATTTCAGAAATAAGTATATTTTGTGATTAATCCGTCATCAGATTTGATTCATTACAAAATGTAGAATATTTTTAAATTCTTCTTTAAAGTAGGAGAGTCAATTAATTACTGATTACTCAAAAGTTTTACTCATTGAAAATTTTTGTGCTAAATGATGTATTAAAATTTGAGTTTTCTATATCTTAAATCATAATTTGTTCAATTTTTAAACAAAGTTAAATAAATTATTCTATTAGAATTGAGAAATAAGCCATGACTAATGTTTTGAAAAATTTGAATACATTCATTATGGTAGAAATTCGTATTCAAATTAAGCAACTTCAGTTAACTTTTATAAATAAATAATTTTTTTTGGATTAACGTTTTAAATGTATTTTTAAGCAGTCAGATAATGAAAATATAATTTTCCTACTGAATGACAAAATATAGTTTATTTTTATAATTTATATCGATTTAGATAAGCCATGTTTCAACCGAAAATAATATGAAGCAGAAAAAAAAACGAAAATTTAAAAGGAATGTCCATGAATAAAGATTTAAAATATATGATATATATAACAATATACTAAACTAGTCAAATATGAAGACTAAATGAATTATCTTGTACATTGGTTTCCATTAAATTGTTTATCCAAGAATTGATGTCCATGTTTCTACGAAAAAAAAATATTATTTTTATTTGTTAAATTTTGATCGGCATTAAAGTAATGTTATTATGAAGATAATACATGTGTGTTCTATTCGTTGAGCAAATTAATAATTTTTAATGCAGTCCAAACGTGCCGTAATTCTTTTATTTATGTATTATGCAAATTACTCGAATAATGAACGAAAAAAGGGAAAGAAGGAAGAAAAAAAAAAGAAACTTCAAAAAAGGAAGATTAAGTTATTCAATTATACAAGAAGCAATGGAAAATGGCTTGAATTCCATTGTAATAATAAAAACTCTAAATCTTTTAAAATTAGAAAATGGGGTAAAAATTAATTTTTATGAGAATTTCTGAGAAGAGACTGGTGTTTCTTGTTTAACTTTTAATTATTTAAAATTCCAAAATAATCGCACTAATATGCATGTTATCTTTCTCCAGATTATAGCTATGCCGATAGAGTTTTTATTAAAAAAAACATCATTATTTTATTGAAGTATAAAGTATAAAGTAAATCGTAAAAGTAAAAAGTATAAAGTAAAAAGTACTGATTAAATAATAGAGTCATAACTGCATTTAAATGATTCAAATAAATATATCATTTCATCCCATCGAAATTATGGATTTAACAAATGTATAAAGAAGTCGATGAAATTTATAAATCAACTTGAAAACAGATATAAATTGTTTCATAATCTTATTTTTTATATAAATATAAAACTCTTAATGTACAGGTAAAATAAAATTCTTGTTATAATGCTTCATTTTATCATACATTATTAAAGTAGACACTTGAAATTTATCAGCGTCTTAAAGCAACGTTTCTAAGTGTCATAAAATTATTAATCGTTTCTGTCATCTCACTGAAAAATGCAAGAAAAAAATATTTCTCTATGCATTTTATTTAAAGAAAACATTTATTTTTCTGTTTTATTTTTAGTTTATAGATTCTTTCTGAATTTAAAGTTATGGCATACTCAAAAAAAAAAAAAAGTCATTTACTTTAAATTTTAAAAAAATGCCTGATGAAGACAAGTTTACCAATTTATATACCATCCATGTGAAACCTGATCGACCCAAGTGTTTTTTTTTCTGTACCAAAGGATGAAAAAAGGAGCATTTAAAATATTCACATTGAAATTTTGATGCTCGAAGCTCAAAATATATAGCTAAATATATATATAAAAAAATATTCTTAGAAATTTTGCTTAAAAATGTTCCTCAGAAAGGAAATGATTCAAAAGAATAAGATTAAAAAACTGCACACAAAAACTAAAAGAACAAAATTCTTTACAGATGAAAAAATGCACTTTTTCGATGCAATCTTTTATATTTTTATTTCACTTCAAATTTTTTCAAGTGTCTACCATGATGCTTTTACTGATGAAGCACAAAATAATTGGCTTTCCTTTTATCTGAGTTGCATTTCTTTAAGAAACACAATTTTGTGTTTCATAATTTCTTTGGATTTTTGCCAAATCGTCTTTCGAGAGCAAGAAGAAGTGATTTTGAGATAGGAAGGAAACAACTTTGCTTTTGGTTTATCTGTTTTGGATTTTAATGAAAAAGACAATGTGGATCTGTCTTTTGTAATGTGTCTTAAAAATAGATAAAGTTTTCGCGAAATAAATTCATTTTTATGTATATGAGCAGAATTTAATCGCTTAGACTGCAGAACACTTCTGGATTTTCTTGCTTTAAGATTAATATGAAATGTTTCTTCAGTATTTTATTTAAATCTGTAGTTCACAGCAGGTGCTAGCTTTGTGAAAGAAATCTTGTACGCAAATGATTTCTGGAAAACAAAGGATCTGTAATCAAATATGAGCAAAAATATGAAAAAATATTTCCAGAACATAGAAAATGTTCTATTTAAAATCATATTCATTATTAAAATGATATTCATTAAATAAAGATCATAGCAAAAATGATCTTTATTTAATGAATATGATTTTACAGAATTGGAATGTTCTATACTTAAAATAATTATTTCTTTTGCAGGATTTAGAATAAATTAAATAAAATAATAATGATAAAGTATAAGCGAAAATTAACTGAAAATAAAGTATATGAGGAGACGGAAATAAATATTATTAAATGTTTTTAAAGTCACTGCATTTTGAAAGAAATCAATAACCAAAAAAATAAACGTGATGTATAAATTTGACATCAAAATTTCCAGATTTCAATTTAAACTGTAGTATTTTTAATTGTTAAACATTTTTTGCAAAGCTTTATCATTATCCGAAAACATTAAGAAGATACTAGATAGCCAAAAAACATAATTTCCATTAAAAAATATTGGGCCCATTAATCTTCGTTTTTCTCTTTATGTGTTGTATTTTGCTGTACAATAACCTTCTGTTGAATGAGCAAATTCTGCAGTTCTGTTTAGCGATCATTATAAAAATTATAACTTTTTCTAACCGAAATATGTTAATCGGTTGAAATTTTGAAAATAAACACAATCAATGACCTCATAATGCAGAGTGCATATTCTGAATGTGGTTTAGCATCTAACTTTTAGTTTTTTAAAAAAATGGTCAATTGTTTCCTTTTGAAAGATCCTTAGAATTATTTAAAGAATTATATTTTAAGTACTTAAGTCAATAATAGCACATTTTAAAAAGTTATAAAATTTAAATTATATAGGTCCTATTATATAGGTTCTAAATATGGCATTAATAAAAAAAATAGTTTGTTTAAAGATACGCTTCTCTGCAACTGAAAGAGATCGAGTTTTGATAATTTGAATATTACGACTTAACAGGATGTTTACATTTTATTAATCACTTCCAGGTATACCAGCCAAAAAAAAAATACTAGTTTTTTTTTGTTTTTTTTTATCAAACCTGTCTTTAAATGTTAGTATGGACAAAAATACTTTTTTAAATACAACTGATTAGACTGGATTAGAATATAATAATTAAAGTATGATTTCTTTACCATCAACTTATCATATCGTTCTTTATCATAAATTTTTTTAAAGTCCTCTATAGATTTTTTCTATTTAAAATTATACCTATCTATCAAAGATGTTGCAAAAATTAACTACAGAATCATTACATAAGTGGATGATTAACTGTATTTTTTCATCTGTGCGACATGAGTACATTTACAAGAGAAATCATAGTCTAAGAATATATAAATAAAATATTTTTTATTGATAATTTTCTAAGTATGGATATTTATATTATGTTCTATTTGATTTTGTTTTATTAATTTTTATATCATATTTTTTATTTAAAATTTCAATCCTTTTTGTTTAAAAGTTGAATTTGTTAAAAAATTTCAAAATTAAGTCTTGTACAAAATAAAGTAATAAACACTAACTCTTGTTGCATAAAATTTCAGAATCGAGCAAAGTGACAATTACATTTTACCCTAATTGTGGCAATTGTGATATTATGAATTAAAAGTGCTCATTAAATTGAACAATAATAATGATTAATATCTTCAACTTGTTTGACATACATAAATGTAAACCATTATTTATTAAATTCAAATTAAATATATTTTTGTAAAAAAAAAAATCGAGGAAACTGTTACACATTTCTCAGCTTTTCTTAATTTTTGTAATTTAAGCTGGATAATGAACCCAAAGCGAAATTTAATTTTTAAATTATGTAATTTTTAAATACATAGTTTTGATTTTAAGTGTGAAATTCAAGTAAAAAATTTGTTTCTTTATATTTCTTAAGAAATTCCTGTTTCATATTTTGATTTAAAAAAGTTAATTTTGTAAATGTCTTTAAGCAGAATGGATTCTTTAAAAAATGTTACTTTTTCAATGTCTTAAAAATTTAACTTGCAAAATAAATGTATGCAGACGTAAAAAAATATAACCATTTTTTAAGCTCACATTTTTGTTTAATAACTTAATTTAAAAGTTGTTACAATAGCCTGATGGCATTAAAAAGTGAAAAATTTGTAAACTTTATGCTCTACTTTAGATTTAGATTTTGTTTTATTAATTGTATGTTAAACACGTAACATAGTTATAATAAACATTAAACTTACTTTCATTTATTATTTCTATGCATATGTTTCCTATTATATTTGCAAATGGAGACGGTTACAAATACAATTACTTTAAAATTATTTTTATATTTTAAAATTGAAAGATATTTTCTGTCTATGCAAGCTTCTTAATACATATATATGCACTATAATTGAACAAGAAAATAGGCAATATCTTTCAAAAAGTATGAATGATAATGTGGTTTAAACAATTTATTACTTAATCAAGAGGGGAAAAAATTGTAAAAAGGATTATTTTCTTTCGAAATTGAAATATTTTGTACCTTCAGGAATATATTTTTTTATTACAATACGTTCTTGATCCGAAAAAAGGTTGGATATTTTTCTATATGCAACTAATATATTAATCGTATTTTATTTTAATACATGTGCATAAATTTCATTTTAATTTATCATTGAAGTGCCTACGATTCTTTATACATTATTTCTCCCTCTTTATGATTTTGCATGTAACAAATCTGGCTTAATGTTTATTTCCTAATATATCAAAATTTCAAGATTATGTTTTAAGCAGTAATGGGGTATAAAGAAATAAAACAACTTGTAAATACTTTTGTGGAGAGTATATTTAAAGCATTTTATTAGGTAGTTTTTAGCGAAATCAGCACAATATCGAAAAGTGCATATAAATCTACCTAACTATTTTAAAGCATTTTATACTTCTACCCTTTTATTGTTGAGAGCAAAATAAAAGGAATACATTTTATATTCTTGACGCGTAAGCTCTTAAAATCTCCTTTCTGAAACAAAATTTCGACTACTCAATAAAATGACCATTTCAAAGCTTTAGGATTTTTTTCCCTTTGAGAGGCTTTTGTATTGTTATTGATTACTCTTCACTTTATTTTGCACTTAAAGGTATAGGTTTTATTGTTTTCATTCGGAATGTGTTTTAACTTTTACATGCCAAAACAGTTATGCCATTCCAACTTACGTTTTATGACAAACAATTCTCAAACGCATTTTATAAAACATCCATAAAAATCCATATACATTCTCAACATTTTAATACTGTGTCACTTTAAAAGACCTGTTAATTTGTCATATGACTGAAAATCTTAAATACCAAAAGAATAATCACCATAAATATGGCCAAATATTTCATAGAGGGATAAATCGTATTAAATATATTAAATGAATATTTCTTTGAATGTCTTCTGGTACACTGACATACTGTCTTTGATTTCGAATAACTATATAAGGAAGGCTGTAAACTAAACATATAAGTTAAATCCCCTTTTATGCAACATTTATATGAAATGCTTATAAAATTTCCTAAAAATGAAAAAAAGAAAAGCTCACATTGTATTTTTGCATCAATATTAATTAAAATTTTCATAATGAGCAGCCACCTTAAACATCACATTCTCATGAATATGATAATATGAATATGTGGTAGATATCTACATATGATGAATTAGTCATTGTTCCTATTACGTTCAATCGAGAATAAATATTTTAAATTCTGAAAAAAGAAAATGACCACTTTTTAATCTGAGTCTTCCATGTTGAACTTTAGAGTGTTCATAGAGGTCGTTTCTATTTTTTTTGTTCTTATAATTTCTCTTCCACTTTTGGTATCTGATATTTCGGCATGCTGGAAAATCTAAATTTTTTTCATGTGACGTTTAACAAAAAGCACAAATTATCTGTTTTTTCCAAATTTTACAAGAGGAAGGAGAAAAAAAACTGAGCAGTCTCTCATTCATATTAAATGTCAAAAATCATAAATATTCATTTATAATTTCTAAGAAATAAATTGATTTCCTTTTTTTGTGAAATCTGGAAAATTAAGATAAGTGGTGATGCTTATTAAGCGACAATCATCACTTTCTTTTATATTTCTGCAATTAATGTCACTCATTAATGTCACGAATTAATACACAATTAATGTTTCCCAAACAAAACTAACTCCTTTAGACCTTTTTGTTGACTTATATCTTCCATATCTTACAAGTAAGTTATTTTATAAAAATCCAAGAGTTATAGAATCAGGGGCAACTTTTACTTTGACTTTCTTGCAACATGTGCCAAATGACTTTTTTTTGTCTGTTTTTCATGTTATAAATTGTATGAATTCTCGGTATCGACAATGGAAAAAATTCAAATAAACAAACAATTTCAAATTCAGGACAATTCAAATAGGATATTAGAAATATATTTCGATGTAATTATACTAACTCTATTGTGTAGCATTCAATTTTCAAGCATTTCTTTCAATCCCTCTTCTTTTTTCCGGTCTCTTTTTGCATTGCTCAAATTCTTGCTATCGCCGATTTTCTTCCTTTCAACGTTCTTCTCAAGCCTTCTACAGGTATTGGTCGGTTTCAATTTACATTCTTTTTGGTACTTGCAAGCAGAATGCCTTCTCTGTGTTAACAGTTTATTTCAATCTGCCTTCCTTTCAGCATTCGTCAAGTTTATTCTGTTTTATTCTTTCATTCAGGATGTTTTGGTTCGTAATCTATCTGCAGTTGAAGATTTAACAACGAAAGGATATTTATTTCGAAGCATGTTACATCTCTTATGGTTGAAAGCTAATGCAATGATGGCATGAGATAAAACACAAAATGGCAGTATGTTATGCACCATTATTAAAAATTTGAACTTCAGAATCCATAGAACGAAATGTTTCAAATGACAGTAATATAAAACATCAAAAGCTAACAAATAAGTAAATGCAGAAACTGGATAAATTAAAGCACGAAAACTTAAACACATAATTTCTTGTCTTTATCATTGTCATGTAAATATAAATAGGAAATGGGATCTCCTTGAATTTACAGAAAAAATCTGCCTTTCATATTAAAAAAAAATGAAAAAAAACAATACAAATTTAAATTAAGGTTAAATGAAATAGAATTCTCCTAGTTAATTATACAATATCATATGATATATATATGTGACTTGCAAAAAGATGTACGATCTATGAAGATACGAATTACGAAAAAACAAAGATGAAGCATCCGAATTTTCCATCAATGTTAAAAAAATCTCGAAGAGATTCTATTCAGTTTTTCCTTTATTTAAAAGAAAAACATATTAAAATTTTGAAATAATTTATACCGCTATCTCAAGCTATGCTAGATTAGATCCGAATGAGTCAAATAGTGATAATGAGGAAGACATGCATCTTCCCTTCTGACAAAGGGAAATTATTACTTTTCATTTTTCATTAGATCTCATATCATGTTATCAATTCATTCATTTTTTCCTTCAAAGGGCAAAACAATTCATTTTAATTTAAAACATGAGAATGTAGATAATATTACTAAATATTAATAATCATGATTTTAATAATGCCATCTTTATGGAATGCACTTCCAGATATGTATTTATAGAACACAAGAAGACAGTTTCACTGCCTCAATGTATTTTTCCTAAAGCTAAATCAAAGCTTCGGTTGCTATAACAATTGTTTCTCAAAGTCAAGCTGATTATAAACTACCATATATCGCTGAAGGGATTTTGTCGTCTAGACATTCAAATGATCCAGATTTATGATATCAATGGTATCATAATGACTATTCTAAAGTACCATTAAATAACATCGTTTTATATAAAAGCTACGAATATATATGAAGCTACGAATATTTCAAGCGAACGCAGCTTGTGGAAATGGATACATTGTTCTAGCAAATTCTAATGGGGGGGGTATGAGAATATCATAAAATACGACAATAATGTAATGAAACTTTTTTGTTCAGACTCCATAATATTTTGTTGTAATAAAGTAGATATTGTGCATATAAGTGTTCCCATAAAATAAAGCAAAGTAAGTGATCACCTGTTTTACAATAGCCGAAGATTATTACGTGTAACTATCTAACAACGATTTTAATGTTTAAAACTTTTCTCTTTTACTTAAATTTTAAAGCATACTATACTCTTTAAACCATGTAAGTTTTATTAATTGATCGACGATTTGAATAAAAAATTAGTTTCTAGATATGTTATTTTAAAATTCCCTTTTCATATAAATATGCATTATATATATATATATTATTTAGCAGAATTTAATTCAAGATTTTAAATTTAAAATATGTGCATTTTTAAGTTTTATAAATATTATTTTAGGATAAATGGCTAATTTGGTGTAAAATTATTGCTTTATTTGAAAATTATCCCAATTTTAGCAGCAGTTCGAGACCGTTTCAATTGTTCTAACATTATTTACTACGACACTTTTATTTTATCCTAATGTAATTGCCTATTTAATTACTTTTTGTGCACGATGATTGGTGTTTGCATATTCATACAAGGTTACTAGATTTAAATGTGTTTTCATTCATGGCATTCTTCTTTTATTTTGTGTTGAAAAATGCCTTCTTTGATGTAAAATTCGTTATTAATTTTGTAATTAATATAGTGTCAAAGAATTAATTTACCAAATTCACGAAAGTAGTCTTTTTTCCGTAACATAAATTAATGTCTCATTTAAATTCAATTATTATGACAATCAACTACATTATTATCCATACTAAATATAAACATAGTGAAATCAATTACGTATTTCTCATTAACTTTCTTTAAATTTAATGCGAACATTTCAAGCAATAATAAATCTAAGTAAAATAATAATAATTTTTATGATTAGTTTCACGTAAGGATAAATGAAGATAGAGAATTAATCATACGTTTGAGATTTTTTTATTTTATTTATGAACGTATTAAAGAAAAAATAATCATCAATACCTTGCATAACATAAAAAAAAAAATATGCAAGTTTGTTTCGAAAACAAACAGCCGCTATTTTCTTAAAATTAATTTTCTATTTTTAAAGCATTAACAAATGGTAACAAATTATTTATGTTAGATTTTTTATTATTTTAAATTAAAAATAAAAAAATGGTTTTTTTCCATACCTCAGAAATACATTCACTCTGAATTCTCACGAATACATTAAATAATTCAGATTTATTTAGCATTTTTAGTATATTTCTTTATCTTTGTCGACCTTTCAATACATCTTTTATATGAAGATATGAATGTATATTTTAAAATATAGAAGATATGAATATTTCATTGTGCTTTGCATATTTTATGAAATATTGACATTAAAAGTAGTTGCATAAGCCTTATAACTGACATTATGTAATGCATATATAAATCTATAGCAGGAATTTATAAGCGAGTTTAAGTGGTATTTCCAATAAAAAGTATCGAACATTAAAAAATTGTCTGACATATCAAATGTATCCTAAAACAAACCATATTTAGGTACAGGAATGTATTATATAATCTCTTAATGCACTGTAATATAGAAAT
This sequence comes from Argiope aurantia, assembly GCA_026543865.1. NCBI lineage: Eukaryota > Metazoa > Arthropoda > Arachnida > Araneae > Araneidae > Argiope > Argiope aurantia. The sequence continues at coordinate 13,615 of JAPMOR010061213.1, read as the reverse complement.
ACTGATCAATACGATTATCAATTCAATTTGGACATTTCAAAACTGATTAAGTATATTTCACTTTTGAGAAACAGTTATTTTTTCTTTTCTTTCTATCTCTGCACTATACTTCGACCCAAAATCTTTATCCTAGTTTCTAATTACTACTTAATAAAAGTAGTGATAAAATTTCAGCTTTAACGATGAAAATTACACCAAGATTCATTCTACACTGACATGTTAATTGTGAGACATGCAATGCAGGAACTATTTTGTAAGGGTTTTTTTTATTTATTAGAAAAAATTGAAAATCACCATGATTAAGGAGTTATCTATTGTGACTTTCAGAAATGAAATCTCCCACAATGCATTGTTTTCTATTTTAAAAAACGGCTATCGTGTATAAAATATACGTTCAATAGGAAAAAAAAAATCATAAAGACTATTTTGTTGAAATACAAGCAGATAAAGCTACAAAAAAGAAATAAAGTCAATATAAATTTGCTTATAAATAATTAAAATTCGCCTTTATTTTTCAAGAATAATGATAAACAGAGATACATTTTTTAAACTTGTTGTTTTAGTAACATGGAAGAAATGTCAATGATAATAATTATTTATAAATTATTAATAAACGCATCTAAATATTCGGTTTTGCATAAGGAAAGCTTATTCTTGATATTTAAATTTAACTTTAATTCTTAACAAACTAGTAGAAACTAAATCATTTGAATTTTTTTAAATATGCATTACCAACTTTCTTTTGATTACCTGTTTTCTATTTTCACTTGTGGATTTTTTTTATTTTTATTAATTTGTCATGTTAAACAAGATTTATATAAAAATTTTAAATGCATAAATTTTTTAATGTTTTTTATTAATATTTTTATGTTGTTTTATGTTGTTATTTTTTTTGAAATATATATATATATATATACAATCAGTGAGTTAAGTAATTTTTAATGCATTTTTTAAACCATAATTTTTGTAGATAAAAAAACGAAAATAAACTGATTTCAGTAAAATTTCCCTTAATATATAAAAAGGGAGGGGGTATAAAATCACACGTGTTAAATATAATTTCAAGCAGTTGAAATGCTTGAAACAATTAGATAATTCATATTCTTCAAAATTTTTTTATAAAAGGATATTTTAGGGAAAGAAAAATAAGAATTTAAATGAGGTAACTTTTACAATTTCAAGTTAATACCGTTTCTCTGAAAAAATTATGATGTCACATAAATTACTTGATGCTAAATTTCGATAAGGAGCATTAATAGTGGTTTTTTGTTGGATAAGATATTCCGATTTGCTGCATTCTTTCTTGTAATTGAAAATGATTATTTATAACTGCCTTTCAATCCTAAGAAAATGTCGTACAGTAAATATCAGGTATATCCTGTTTTATCAAGAATTATGCAAATTTAATCAAAAATAAAAGAAGATATTTAAACCATGATTTGAATCTTAAAAAAATAATGAAACAGGAATCTCAGTCAAAGTTCTCTGCCATTTATTCTACAATATATTCTTCTACTAGAGCTAATTTTCGAAGAGTCATTTGAAAACTGCAAAGCATGTATCGTTTTTTCCCTCTTCTTTCAATGTGTATTGGCTTCAACTTTCACGATTCATTATGCTGCTTTTTTTTCTTCTTTTTCCTTTTCTCAGTCACGTGAACGCGTAGGTAAAAACACACAGGCATCATTTTGTGACTTTTTTTCCCTTCCAGTATGTCGATCAAATATTCTTCAGCGTGACCACAATTATTGGTTAAAAAAATAAATAATGATGAAAGTATAGAAGAAAAAAAATCAAAATCCTGCCAAAGCACGGCTCCACAAGCCATTTAATGGAAATCACGATGACTAAAAAATGAGAAAAAAATATTCAGTATAATGTACTGGAAAAAAATATTCTTTGCAAAAAAATAATAATAATAAAGGGAACGCTAATGACTTTTTCCTTCCTCCCCTTTCACTTCAGGCTTCACCGGAGTTGAGCATTTTTAACGTGTTTTTTTACTTATAGCATTTAATTCTTTTTTCTTTTTTTTTGTAAAGTATACGTTTTTTATATTTGAAAACTGAAAAAAAAGCGAAATTCTTGAACCGTTTGATTCTAAAGTAAATTGAAGATGAAAGCTTGAAAGAAATGTCGAAAAGAATAGTGATGGATTTTTTAAATAATTAAATTTTCTATTTAAAGAAATTAAACTTAGAAACGAAGATACATTTGCATAACAGTATATTCATTAATTATATTCTAGATTCTTATTACGTTTGACATTACATTATTCTGGATCATTTTCACTGTCACCTTAAAGAAAGCATTTCAGTATTCCTCCGAAGATATAATTGCTTAAATGCGACCTATTTTCTCTTCTGAATGTGTGTAATATATCTTTTTCTCTTCTGCATGTGTGTAATATATCTTTTTCTCTTCTGCATGAGTGTAAATATATTCTTTTTAGGAAAGAAAAAACATATATTTCAAAACTGATATGTAATATGTAGAATGTTCCACAAGAGTTGAAACACGTTTTAATCATTTGATTTATTTCAAAGAAGCGACCGGTATTAATTGTAAAACTTTTCAAAAGGAAAAAAAATACGAATCAGTTCATGATAATGAAGTTGATGTTATATTATTTTTTTAAAGTTACACTTTTTATATTATTTTTTAAAAAGTTTTATTTTAAAAAAATTTCGGCAGTCTTTCAAGAAATAAATTATCAATAATCATACATTTACTTCAAATGCATCATTAAAACTATTAATATTATTGTCTTTCGAAATTAATCGAATTATGAAAAAGGAAAAATGATTACATATATTACATTTTCTTGGATTTCAAGCAGCGAAATTAGGGGAAATGTGGTTTTTAGTTCAAAAATATATTAATAAACATGAAACCACTCTATCGCATGTGGATCAAAATAAGGCATTATGAAATGGTAAAAGAGAAATAGAGTGAAATATATAATTGGATCTCCTAAAAACATATTGCAAATAAAATGATTCATAAAGATCTCAATTATCTGATGCAAAATTGGGTACTGTTACTTCCCACCATAGCGGATGGTGTGACAGCATTTAGTTACCACCTTAGCCTGACAGCTAACTTGAATAGATACCGAAAAGATGCCCGATTATTGTGTCCCAGTCTTAGCGGCAAACATGGCGACCATCTGATAACTCGGCGTCAAATTTTGCAACTTTGGTGGCAAAATAGAAAGTTCCCAAACCTAAGGGGAACAGGGGTGCAGCGTTTTATTTTACTTTAGATAAAGCAGAAAAAAATAATATCTTTTTAATTTTTGGGAGATTATAGAAAAATTTATGAGTAAAAGGATTTTAAAAACTAGTAACAAAGGTATTTCATTGACATAAAATTTTGTCATACATTATTTTGTGCATTTTATTTATTTTGTGCCGTAGGTAAAAACTTAAATCTAGTTTGAATCGTTTGGATTACTTTGTATAGTGGAAGCTAAGAATAACCATATTATATATGCAGTAAAGCTTAGGGGAAACATTAAAAATTCTTTATATATTTCAAATTTATATGTAGTGGAAATAACTTTTTTTTTATCTTTCTAGTCAGGTTTTATAGTGACTTTTCTAATATAATTATTTATATTAAAAATTAATTTTTGAATCGAATCTGTTATTTTTTGATACATTCATTAAAATTAATTGTTAATGTATAGAAGAAATTATTCCAAATGATTCCACAGATTCAGCACTTCTTTGTTTGATACATGCAGTTTATTTCACTTTAATGCACTGGTGAGATTTTAAATTTTCTATCATGCATAAATGTATTCAGTTTTTCCAAAAACATAAGCTTTATATTTACAAAATTTGCATCAAGCTGTTTTAAAATGTTTTTCTTCAAATCAAGATAACACAGGTATGCCTTTAATATACAATAACGAACAAATAATTTGTCCGATCTTTCTGTTTCAGTTTTTTTAATATTATAATTTAGAAATACTTTGCATAAAAATATTTCCTAATTACTTTAAACAAATATCCTTATTGATTTTCCAAAACTAATGATGTTCTATAAAATCAATTTTTAAAACAAATTTGGAGTTGAAACTCTAAAAACTCAAAAGAATAATTAAAAAAAGACAGCTCTTAAGTATTTGGACATCAGAAATATAGGATGTGTTTTAAGATATATGAAGAATTATGATTGGAATATAAATAGAAAGGCATTTAAAACCAAAATATTTTAAGGTCTTCAAAGCACCCAGCTTGTAAACTAATACCATTTGCTATATTCTATGAAGAAAGCAGAGAAAAATATATATTCCTGTTTTCTCTTATTTGTCAGAAATTTCTGGGAAACCACAAGGCTAATAGCTGCTTTAATTTATTTAACAGTACACTCAGAAACTTCAGAGGCCATAGTTGTAATAAGATCATAAAGAATCATTACTTTCTACAGTCATTTAAACAATTTCCTTCAAATTCTCAAGGATCTTAGCGAAACTCAAGGTAAACGATTCCACCAAGTCATAAAGACAGTAGAAAGTGGATACTATAGCAGATGTGATACTCACATGATGGCAGATCGCTGTTGCAATCTGTAAAGGGACTGTATAAACATAATTATTTCGAGAATGTCAAACAAAAGGTGTTTCTTATTTGAAGGACAATAATATATATTTTTCTTTTTATTATTAATTGATTCTTTTAGTTAATTATTTCAAATTAGACTGCTAGAGATTAGAGTGAATACTGCTGCGTGATTGTCAATTAATTAACATATTTCACAATAATAAAGAATATGTTTTATATTTAACGCCTACAGTCTAAGCTTTGTTAAAAATTTGAATACTAATAGCAATTCTGTCATATTATACAGACAAGAGATAATGATTCATATATCCATTATAAATATTTCAGTTCATGAAATCCATGTAAAATTAGTCATTATCTCACATGCCTAAAAGTTCATGATGTTTTATATTTTTTTCGTTATTCTTATCCATTGATATATATATAATATATTTTCCATCTCACAGGTGGTATTATCTCTGTTGACTCGCGTCAAAGACTATAAATATACCAAAAATTTTACGAAACTGTTTTTGGGATAAAAATTTAAATTCCTTCCGAATTTAATTTATTTCAATGTCTCCACGAACGAAAGGACATAGTAATTCAGAATAAAATAAAAGTTTTACACCCATTTTTTGGGGAAGCAGTTCAATTTCATTTGGTACAGCTTATTGCCACAACATTATGAAAAAATGTTTCAAACTATATAAGCAATTTTGCATCTAGATAAGATTATCTTGAAAAATAATAAAATATTAATCAATAAATATTTCAAAATTGTGTAAATGGAAAACTTTTCAATCACGTATTGAAGACGATATTAAATTGATTTGTAGCAAATGTACCCTTAAATAAATCATATTTAAAAGATTCTTTTATATTAATTTCTTATTGTAAAATGTCAATTATGAAGAAAAATTGGAATAGAAGGATAAAAGCCATTAGCCAAGAGATAAAAAATCCGAAAGCATTAATAATTTTTTTTATCATACATGCTTTTATGAAATGTTGCATTAAATCGTATGAAAAATTTCATTTCCAACACTATTGTATTTTCTGTAATAAAATACATTTTAAATGCTTAATACTCTTTGTTGTGCATTTTAAATATGTTCTTTATTTAAGCTGTTTAGAATGAATAATTTTATTTAAGGTTTTTTTTTAGAAATATAAGGAAGAAAAAAGCAATAAAATCGCAATTTTCGATCAACCTACATCTCTTCTTTTCGAAGTAACCTACAGCTTATATGTACATTTTTAGTGCCTTATTCATTTAGAAATGCATCAAAAATAAAATGTGACTCTATTGTTTTTGTGAAATAAATATCTTTTATACCTAAATATCACTGTCATGTTTGAAGCATCACTGATTATTTCTGTGTCAATTGTTGGCGTATTTGTAATTTTTTTTTAATTTTTTGTAAAGGAACTTTAGAGGGATGTTGTGACGGTACAAAAATGGAACTGAAGAGTTTGGAGAATCATCAGTGCAGATTCAAAAATAACTTTTCTAAGCTAGTCTTCTATTAAATGCAAAAGTTTGCAACTTTTTATACAAATGTTCAAAATTCATGAAAATTATGCAAAATTATATGTAAAATAAATATTTTAGAAGCAGTATTTATTTGATTGCTTCCTTCAGAATCAATACAAAATAAGTTCTTGGGTTGAAAACGACATGATTTTAATTTTAAAAAATGAAAAATAATATTAAATTCAATTTTTTTTACAATAAAAACTTTTGAATGACAAATTATATAAAAAACATGTTTGAAGTCATTTTAATATTAATAAATAAATAATAATATTAAATTCAAATAATTTAACGTTAAAATTTTTCAGGGACAAATTATAAAGGTGTTCAAGTGGATTTTAATATCATTCTTCAGATAGTTGTATAAATATCGTATTCTTACATATATTTGCATTCTATAATCCCTCAAAATCTATTTCACGAATTTTCTAAAGTTGAATTTGAAGTACTCCTTATTTTTATATAGCAAATGTTGAATGGGCTGAAACTCTTAATCTTATTATAAGTAGTTGCTTAACATTTGATTCTTTGTACGTAATTTCATGATTCGTTCATAATTTCTTCAAAATTTCCTAATTTTCATAAAAAAGATGTAAGATTGGCTGATTTGACGATTCCTTAGACATAATTAATCAAGTGTTTGATAATTAAATGAATTAAGCGTAAGAGTATGAATTAATTTAATATTTAATTAAATAATAAATAATAATAATTCATAAATTCAGCGCTATGATCCATTATCTTTCACTTTAACTTTGCTAGAAAAATAAAACCCTTTAAATATTTTAATTAAATTTTACATTGAATTCAATTTCTGCTTTTTTTATGAATAATTTTTGATGAACATAGATCTAAAACTTATGAACAAACTTTAGTACAAAAACAGACTCCATCTATTCCTTTGAGGTATGTTTCAAATTTGGCTCCATAGTGAAAACCGGTATTTTCTAAATTTCAATCCCAAGTATTTCCAATCTAGGATCTCATAAGAGAAATAAAATTTATTTGACAGATTCATTTAATGCATTTAGAGTTGAAGATTTCCTTTTAATATAAGAATATTCGGTTTTGGATGCTTAATTATTTGATTTAATACATGTAAGAGCTTTTGCGTGTATTAACCCTTCACTGGGGACATGCGGTCTGTGAGACCGCTAGCGATGGATTTTCGGTTACCCCTATTCTATTTTAGCTCAATTGAATGGATTGACCCTGTAGCTTCCTGTTTTGTGACTTTCAATACACGTGCACTTTTTCAACCGATTTCAGCGAACGCTTTTTAAAATAATTCAGTAATTTCTTTTAGCTCAGTCTCTAAGATCGCAACTCCCTGTTAGTTTCCCAGTGATAAACAAGGCTTTGCAGATGGCGCTAAAACTTGGGTCCCGAAATAGCATCCAGTTTACTGATCTTATTATGAAGCAGTGCTCCAGACACTTTTAAATGAAGCTGAAAGTGATTTTAGTGATAAGGATAATTTTACAGAAGAGTTTTGCGATGAAAGTTGGCATTCAAATGATTCTAATATGTATGTTCATACATAATCAATTTTTCTAGTGATAATATGTTTAGAAAAATTTCTAAAATATATTAACATACCAAGTGATATATATACATAATTTATAGGTTGATTTTTATACTAGATTTTAATTTGTCTGTTTAAAATGCCCTACAAAACCGTGCTTTGAATACCGATAAAAAAGGGCCAATATTACCCATTGTCATTTTATTTATTTTTTATTTTTCATATAATTGTTGAATTTGATATTGTTTTCTATATACCTTCATATACTGTAAAAATAAATACGATTTAAAAAGTAAAAAATAATATGTTTTTTCAAGAATATCATTTAATATAACATGTAATTTGAGAAGAAAATGTATGTTCCAACGCATTTATTCTTTTCAATGATAATAAATTTCGAAAAATTTCTAAAACATATCCATATATCAAGAAAAATATTTTCAAAATAGATTGGCCGTTTTTCATACTAATACATTCAAGAGAAAATTCAATTTGAGTGTAAATGAAATGCGGTCTCGTAGACCGCACCTCCACAGTTAAGTCCTAAAATTTCACCTACCGAGTTAAGGGTTAAACTAGACTAAAAAAAAAACCCCATTCATTAGTCAAGTTGCTGGAGTAAGAAATGAAGACAACGAATTGAAAGCATACGTTAACTTTTACCTAAGGGGAAGTCCAATCTGAAGAGCAATGCACCTGTCTTACACACTATAATTGTGTGAAAAACACAAACAAATGTTACACGTAATTACACGAAAAACACACACAAATGTGACATGTTAATTGTGTAAAAATCATACTGTCACTAACAGTATAGTTAGTCAGTGTGTCCAATACTGTATTGCCTTAATTGCTTTCAAAGTTGATAAGAATATTCTTGGTCTTAAAAAGAAAATGAATGCAGTTTCTGTCAAAAATAATGAATGTCGAAAATTGGAAAAATATAAAGCTTGAAAAGTGCCTTCCACTCTCCTATAAAATTAGCAATTTGCTTTTATTTCACATTTCATTTAACGCTTCTAAATGTTAGCGTTTATTTCATTTCAAAATATCTTTATGTACTTATTTTCCGTATTATAGTCTGTGTTATCGGACAGTCACTTTATTGATAATTATAAAAAGGAGCATTATATTCATTACTTGAATAACTATTAACTCTAAATTATTCTTTTGATTCAAAGATTGTTTTTATTAAGATGAAAGTAAATATAATTCTATGAAGCAGACTAAAAGACATTCATTCAAAACTTAAAATTCTTATCCAGTGAAACAGAAAATTATTACTGGTAATTTATAACTTAGTATGTTTTAACAATATTTTGAATATTTCATAAATGATTTCACTAAGATATTCCTTTTATTCCATAGTGGGTTATGTGCAGTGACTTCGAAGCAATTGTTTGTTCTCGTCTAAAAAGGCATAGATTCTAATGCAACCGCTCTGTTTCTTTTCAAAACTAAGTGACCAAAGATAATTACTTCGCCGCAGGCATTCAAGAAACCACGATAATTTTCTTAACAATTCTTCACTCCCTTTTTTTCGTCAGAATTTACATCAAAGACTCCTGGAAGTCGTAACAAGTCAAGGGGAAGAAAATCACAGAGAGAAAGTAAAGAAAAAAGGAAAAGAAAGGAAAAGAGAGACGATGCAAAAGAGAGCAGAAAGTAAAACAAAATGGAAGATACTTTCCAGTTTCTACTCCAGTTCGTTAAGATGGTAGGACCACTTTGAGTATCAGAAGCTATTAATAAGAAGTTCTTGACGTTTTCGGAAAGGAGAAGATTGTAACTCATTCTGACCTACTTCGGAATTTTTTTTTTCCATCCATTTCATTTTTTCCCTTTCTTTAATGCCGAATCCTCTGCAAATGTGTGGACGTGAAAATGCTTTAAGATAATTGGTTCCGTTTCATTAGCAAAAATCTTTTACGGCCATTTCTTTTCTTTCGAGCTAATTTAAGAGATTCATGCTATTTGCAAATCGTATTTAACACTTACGTAATGCTGGGAACAATGTTCAAATGTTTTTATACGAAGTTAACTCGGACCTTTCTTCAAAACTAATCTTGTTTAACAAAAAACCTGAATAATCAACTTTTGAAAGTTATATTTCAATGTTATGCAATTTATTTTATAGATCAAATATGGAACTATTATTAGGTGAATATCTTCTATAATTACTAATTATATAATTGTAATGCTGAGAACAAATCAAATGATTTTATACAGATTGTAACTGGCACCTTCCTTCAAAACTAATCTAGTTTAATAAATAACCTGAATAATCAACTTTTGAAGGTTATATTTCAATGTTATGGAATTTATTTTATGGATAAAATATGGAACCATTAATAGATGGATATCTTCTAGAGTTACTAATTTTTGAATTGAAATAGTGGGAACAAATCGAATGTTTTTATACGGATTGTAACTCGCATCTTCCTTCACTACTGATCTTATTGAATAAATAGCCTGAATAATCAACTTTTGAAGGTTATGTCTCAATGTTATGGAATTTATTGTATGAATCAAATATGAAACTTTTAATAGGTGAATATCTTCTATAATTACTAATTATAGAATTGCTGTACTAAGAAAGTATTATAAAGGATATTATTGTGAAAATTGTAAATAATAAGATCTTTTTACTCATACAAAAAGACTGAATGCGCGGGATAAGTATATGAATTATAAACCCAAAAATTACAGAAAAAGTTTTAATTAGAATTAATTATATATTGGGTTTTTTTTATTTAATTATTAGATTATAATCTGTAATTTACCATTTTTTTTTGTAAACTATGGAGATGAATTTAGAAATAATGTGAATAAATCGGTGAATTTGATTAAATAATGACGACAAAAGATAATTTCCTTTTTCGGGTGAATATCTATGTATATTATTCAAGATATTTGTATTGACAAATATGTATACCATTATAAGAACCTTCAATTTCTTTTTCAATTTGTATTTACAGGATTACATTTCTGTAAAATTATTTTTTATTTAAATATCACAATGTTTTTAAATAAATGAAATACCTTTCAATAACGTAAAATATATTTTATATTCCAACCTAACTTATTTCATACAAACTTGTTAATAATCAATTTATATTAACTTATTCTAAATTATACATTTAAAATTTTAAAAAAATCTTGGTTTTAAAATATTAAACATTTTATGTAAAACTATGGATTCTATAATCTTCATAATTTTAATAAAACATATTTTGAAACTTATATGTAATAAATCAAACAGATTTATTAAAGGATGAATCCTTAACAAGAAAATAATTGTCTTTTTTAATAAAGAATTCTATTGGTTTTGATATTGAACTTGTATCTTAAAATAAACCAATTCCTTCACGATAGAGTTTCAAATGAAAAAACTTTATAAAACGTATATAAAGACAGGTGAAGACAGAATAAGATACTATTTTTATATAATTTCTTTCAGCTCAAAAATTATCTAAAAGTCAAAAAATAAGAATTCTTATAGAATTTTGAGTAAACATAGTGGTCTTTTTTTAAATAAGGAGAATAGTCATTGAGAAAATATTCAATAAAATATAACGTTTTATTCCTTTTGCGTTTTTCCATATGCAAAATCACCTAAAATAACAGAAATTTCAAAACAATGTATTATCTAAGCATTTTTCATTGTAATCTGTATACGCCTTATAAATAATACCTTCTCTTTTCGTTTAATCAAAGGAAACGGGTCATTATAGTGCAAAATTTGAGGCTATTCTTTTAAGAGTCAAACTTTTGATGCTTCCGAATAAATCAAATCAAAATGAGGCTTACGTTCACTAAATGCTACTAATGGGTTTCCTCTGTTTCGCCGAGTGTGAAATTCAGCGATCCCTGAAATGCCTTGAAGAGCCCGAGGGTCTTTTCAAAGCCTCGTCATTCTGACCAGCTGTTTCGAACATTAAAGCCCTTTATAATATTTAATGTCCCAAGGGGAAGGGTCCTAAAATGAAAATGCATTCATCATAGGTCGCCCAATTACTCCCAGGTGCATGGATAAAATATCGATAGTCAATGCTATCGGACCATTCAGACTGCTAGTAAGACGAGAATGTGTGTCCTGTAGTATTATTTGAAACAAGATAACGAGTAATCCGTGTATCAATTATTGTATTCCATTACGATATTGGGTGAAATAATAAATATCTCTTTTGCACTAAAGAATGCAAAGAATATAAAATTTTAAAAATAACATTTAAACAAAAAATGGTGCGAATTTCAGGGTAAAAATATCATATTCTTTTTTAAATTATAATATTAGTATATATATATTATAGAAATATATAGTTAAAAAGCGAAATCTTGAAACTGCATCCGTACAAAATACATCGTTAAAAGTTAGGAAAATGGGATTAAGGATTCCTGGAAGAATGATCAGTTATTTAGACAAGAATGATCGAATTGATTTTTAATTCATCCTGCTATAATATTGTTGGAAATAAATTTAATTATTTTATTACAAAAAGTTTTAGGAAGTAAATTTTAAGAATTCTTGTTGATATGTATATATTTTAACGAAAGAAATGTTGTAGGGATTTTTTTTTTCTATTTAAATGATTAATAGAAGCTATTGTTTAAATCTTCATATACTATTTAATCTATAAAGGATTTAAGTGATATTTGTTTAAAATTTGTAGTAGTCAAGTGAATTTTCGCTGCATAAATTTGAATATCAGATTTCATTTGGCCAAATGTCAAAATGTGAACTTATAACTCATTACTTAGATCCTCAGATTTCAGCGATATTTATTGTTTGAAATTGTATATCATATCTAAACTTCATAAGAATTCTTTATTGCCTATAAACTGTAACTTTTTTACTCCTTATTTCAGGGAAGACTCTTATATAGATGTGGATAAGGGCTTATATAGATATTTAAGGTCTGGGCTGATATGCTTAATCCAATCCTTAACATCAATATAAGCTTATAGAATACAAGCTCATAGTATACTTTCAGAATGAATTCGAATTCAAATTCACATCAGAAATAGAATGTAACAGTTTTCTTTTAAAATATTGATATGCAATTCCTTAAGTAACATTTCACAAATTGGTGGATATCCCTTCTCCTAGAGAACTATCATCACTATAGTGAAAGCTGGTTCCTTCTGTATGCCTCATTGATATATTTATAGGTAAGACTAAGTATTAATATATCCATTTATATATCATAAATGACATTAAAATTTTAATGTGTTTGTGTAAGTATTGGGTATAGAGTAAAATATGTCGTTATTTATGATGACTAATTTAAGTATTTTTATACATTAAATAAAACTTAGTTAAATACATTTGCATATATGCAAACATGGATACATTTTGCATAGACAAATAGTTGCACCCTTCTATAGAAATTGGAAAGAATGAGTAAATGATTCCTGATTCTGTTTATCACAATATTTATATCAAGTAACATTGGCTTATTTAAAAACAATAATGAGTTTTAAAAAGACTCCAAATAGGGAATAAAATAAATATTTTGAAATTTTATAACAAAAATATGAATGAATTTAATGCGAGTAATTAAAATCCTTATGATGATTGAGGATATAATGCAATTCCCTTAAGATTTAATAAAATCGGATTGATAAGTTTTTTGCCTCGTAATTTTTACTTCATGGAAGTAAGTATTCCATGGAAGTCAACTAACAAATGAAATCTCGGGTAATCTAAATAAATATTAATATTAATTTTATTTATCCTTTAGAAAAATGTTTAAATCCTTTATAATGGTATGATTTTAAGAAAAGAAGAATTTTTTAATGATAAACTGTTCAAAATTATTAGGTTTTAAGATTGAAATTTCACCTCAGAATCGTATTGATCGATCATGGATTATCAGATTACAGACGATGAAAAATTGAATCATGCTCAGCAAAAATTCTCGAGACAACAAGAAGTTCTGTGCACATTGAAAGAAAAAAAAAATGGTAAGCAAAGTAATATTTTATGCGGTTTTTGATTTA
>JAPMOR010061208.1:0-11996 GCA_026543865.1 Argiope aurantia | reverse complement strand
TTATGTTCATCATAAGATAATGTTTCTATTTGAAGAAGAAGAAAAACTCTTTCTAAGAACTAAGTAGTTAGAATAATAATTACCAAATAAAATTACTTTGTTTATTTTGCTTTTGTACATAAAATAGCAACAAATTAAAAGTATAATTTTCTTCCAAATGCATTTAAAATTTCTTTAAAAAAAATAGAAGAAGAAGAAAGAATTATGCAAGCATTTCACGTTACTTCAGAATCCAAATACAAGTTGTTTTTTTATCAGCACTTTCTCTTCTTTATCCGAGTACATTTTCATTCAAAGCCGAAATGTTTTGATGTAGTGCCAAAAAACGCGTTATCATCGTAAAAAGGTGAATATTGCACTTCTAAAAGAACCGGAGCAGTTTATTTTGCTCTTCTCCCAGCGGCGCCATCTATATTTCAAAAATATGTGTAATCAAACAAAAACCTTTTAAAAATTATTTTTTTTAATGTTTTACCATGCTGAAATTCCATAATTTTTCAAAAATGATTTCATGTATAAAAAAATTTAAATGGCTTCAGGTAACCTGCAATTTTGCTTTCAATCCGAAGAAAGTTATGCTAAAGATAAAATGGTTCATGAATTAAAACGATATTTGTATTTGATTCTACGTTTGTAAGAATTTTTAAGCAAAAGTTATGTTTGCTTCTTTGTTTCATTAGTTTTGTCAACTAATCTTAGTCTTATTACATCGTATATCTTTCTTTCTTTATATATATATATCCAAAAAATAAAATCATCTTACCTAAAAGTACATTAAATTTCTAAACGGAACTTTGCAACTTATGTGCTGTAAAATATGCTATTATCTTAACATGTAAATATCTTGAATAATGCAGTTCAATCTCTGACATCTTATAAATCTGTCGGCTTTCCCAAAACATATTTTACCAGAGACAAAAGAACATATAAATAATATGATAAAAAAAGGCATTATTTAGAAATCTTTCCTGGTTTTTTTTAGCTCCAGTTTTATTACCTTTTTAAGACTGCATTTTCATGACCATCTTATGTGCACATTTTTGATATTTTTGTGTTGGAAGGAGAATACAAAACAAACTAAAAAATTATAAAAAATATAATAAAACAAAAAAAAAATGTTTTTTGCAGTTAAAAAATATAATAGAAAATTATTCTCATACGAATCTTTGACCAAGCAAGTTCTTGATAAAATATTGAATGAGTTTTATACATTTGTAATTAGAACTGGGATTCCCGTTTATTTTATGATCACCATTTTCCAATTAATTTTAGAAGTTTAAATTATTTTGAAGAAAATAGTCTTTATATTAGTGTTATATATATATACATTACAAGAGCGATGCTTTATTTTTTTTTAATAAGTGAAATTTTCTTTTAAAATTTTGGTTCTAATAATCAGTTTTCAGATTATTCTTATTTCTCATTTTGGCTTTCATTTTTTATATGCTTGTAAAAAGGATTTTCTAAATATTTTACACTCATAATCACTTTTCGGGAGAAAGTAAATGAATAAAAAAACGACTATCTCATTCTTATCAAATATGTTTTGCTTTGATTTCTTTCTTGGGAAATGAATTTATAAAGCAATTAAGCAATCACTAATAAGTGAATTCAAAATTCACTTACGTTTAATAAAGCCAAGTGTTCATTAAAATTTTATCAGATTTTTGTACAATGTTTCGAAACAAGATGATAATTTTTACAAAAAAAAAAAGTGTTGAAGAAGCTGAAAGATGAAAATTGAGAACAGTAGCATGTGAAGATGAAGCTTCGATAAGCAATTTTTGAATATTATTATCGCATTGCCTCATATCATTTCTTATTGCATCATAAATGAACAATATGCGGTTAGGGTAAAATATTCTGCTAAAACTGGTCTGTTTGCGCTTTTTTTTTTTTTTTTTTTACTGTTCAGCTGATATTTTAACCTTAAAATTAATTCTGATGCACTGATGTAATATATATGTATTCTTAAAAGATGTAGATGAATCCCTTATCATTTCGCCAACTGCAATTGGTTATTTTAAGTCCATGTTGTGTTATATTCATCGTCCTCATACTGGTCAATATGCTATTTACAAATCTACACATTTTATTATTAATATACATTTTTTAACTTTTTGTCAAGAATATTATGAAAAATGAATACTCCATTTCTTCAGAGATTTATAACCATCGTACAGAATTAACAGGCAATGAATATATTTGTTTAATCACAAACATCATGCATCAAAGGTGCATCTTCTTACTTTTCTTCTGTACTACCTCATTTCAGATCGCCAACGATTGCTTAAAAATGCCTCCTATCTATGAGGATTTGTCTCTGTTGATTAATCGTTTATCTATCTATCTACATCTATATCTTCTATATCTATTACTTATAATAAAGCTCAATGTGTGTGTGTGTGTGTGTGTGTTGGCGCTCTACAGCCCAGACCATTCAACCTACAGCTACCAAATTTGGTACGTGTACACCTTGGAGGCCGGAAATATGCACCTCGGGGTTATTTTTTCGAATTTTTAATTAGAATTTTATTTATTTAAAAATTAAGCGAAATTTTGGCGTGTTTCTGCTATAACTTCCGAAAATATTATCGCACAAAAAAGATTTTTACATCAAGTTAAAGATCAAAAATTTATCTTTTAAATGATACCAATATTTTAACCTTAAAATTAAGCTTCTATTTTTAATTAATTTTTAAATAAATATTTTAACTATATTTTTCAACAATTTTTTTCGTACAAAATAAAAATAAAATTTAAGCTGCAAGAGCACGTTTCGCATTCATGGGGGAAAATTAGCTTTTTTCAAAGTGTTGCCATCACATTGATTAAAGCTCCAATTAAAAATAAATTAAATCTTTTTGGAAATGAAATCTGCAAAAATATAATTTTCAGCATGTGTCTGTAGGAAATGAAACAAATATGAAATATTATTTTTTCTAAAAAATAAATTTCAGAAAAATTATTTATGATCTTTTACACCCTCTATATTATTGATCCAATAAATCAGTTTTATTTTAAAGCAAGTTTTGTTTAATATCAACAGGATATTCATTCAAATCTTGGCCACGCAGCTAATTTGTAAACCTTTAGTAATAGACACAGATCTGCTAAAATGGTCTAAATGGAAAATGATTATATTTTATGTAACTTGATTCAATAAGTGCTCTAATAAATAACGAATTTTTGATTTCACATAAAGTTTCTGTTGTGGAAATCACGTTTAACAAAATGTTCTTGAAACACTAATATTTTAAATAAAAAGAGTTAACTTCTAATCAAATAAATCAATCACTTAATGACTGATTTATGAAAATTTGAATATCACTATTCAATAAAAAAAAAGATAATTTTAGATTTTTCATCGATACTTTCAAAGAAAATACTCCAATCAGCGCGCAGGTTTCTCAAGATTAATTTTCCTAAGATTATGAAAATGTTGAGTTTTTCTAAATTTTTAACATTCAAAGTTTCATAAATCAGTATTATGATCGTGGAAAATAGAAACATTCATTCATTTATTTAAAATTTGGTGTGTCCAGATTATTTCTCAGAATATGATACCTTACTGCATTAAATTTAGACTTGATAATTAATGAAATATATTTTTAGGCTGGAAGAAAATATTATTATTGATTTCATTTCAATCCTTTTGAAAGCAAAACTAAAAACTGAATTTTATGCTGAATCTGAGAAGTTTTTGTTGAATTATTCTTTAAGATACTACATAAATTATGAAAAATATTTTGTAGTTCGCATAAGACTTATATACCGAGCGATTATGTTTGCAATACTCATATTCAATAATAATAATAATAAATTAATAACAATAAAAATGATAAATAAAATAAAACGCTTGGTTTTATTAAAAAATATCTTTATATTAATTGCAATCTCATCATTTCCACTTTAAATTAAAGTTGAAGTTTTACCGGAAATGACAACATATTAGCAAAATATATATAGTAAATTGAACGAAACGATCTAAACAACAGTATAAGTTTGGTATGACTATCAAAATTTGAAGATTAAAAATGTTTTGTTTGAGAATCTATTAAGAGACCTGTTACTTAAAATATTTAATTGAAAATTGTAGCAAGCGGTAATACTGGCGAACCGGCTGGTCTATATCTATATCTATACTTATAAATAAAGCTCAATGTGTGTGTGTGTGTTGGCGCTCTACAGGCCAGGTCATTTGACCTACAGCTACCAAATTTTGTACATGTATAACTTGGAGGTCGAGAATGTGCACCTGGCGTTCCGTTTTTTTGAATTTTTAATATGAATTTTAATTATTAATTAAAAACTAACTTTCCCGCCAAAAAATTCTTTTTTTTTCCCCACCGCCAAATGAGTAAGGCTTCAGTTTTTTTCCCCAACAGTAATGAGGCTAGGCTTAAGATTTTTCGGCCGATTATTTCAAACGATTCTGTTTATTTTCTAAATGTTTGATGCATTTAAAATTAAACATTGTTAATTAATCGATTTTTCAGATTTATTCTGAAGTACTTTTGAATTAAAATAAAACAGATTACAGGAAATTAAAAATATCTAATCTGCATAGCGTTACCCAACTGGCGTAGAAAAATTCACGCATTTGCGTTACCCCAACCGGCGTAGGAAAATTCAGGTATTTTTGTTACCGTAACTGGCGTTGAAAATTCTCGCATGCGCATTGTATTCTGATTGTTTACATCTAATTTCAACGGAAGCGGACTCGATTTAAATTATTTTTAGGTTAGTTGTATGCATTTGTTATTAAATTGTATTTATGTTAGTTTCAGTTCATCGTTTTTTAAGTAATTTTTTTTACCTGTTTTCGACCGATTATTTTAAACGATTCTGTTTATTTTCTTAGTGTTTGATGCATTTAAAATTAAACATTGTTAATTAATAGACCTGCTCAAGATGAATCTGAAAAAATTTTGTTGACAAATTCTTGAGATATTACATAAATTAAGAAAGATATTCTTTAGTACCCATAAGGTTTAAATGCTCTGTGACTCTGTTTTCAGTAATCATATTATTAAAAAAAAAAAAAAAAAAAAAAACTTTGTTTTAGTAAAAAATATTATTATATTAATTGTACATTAATCCTTTCCACTTTAATTTAAAGCATAAATTCTACGGGAGCTAATAGAAAATTAGAGAGATACAGATTACGTTATGACTGAAGGCCTTTATAATATTATGAGTGAATTGAAATTTGAAGTTTTAAAATATTTTAATGAAGAAACTTAAAGTAGGAATTACATAAAATAGTTAATTATTAAAATGTTAACGAACATTAAGATTGGGGAACCGGTTGGTCGCAAAAGGCGGCTAGTTTGTAATAAAGTATGATGTTTGTTAACGTCCGTTCTATAGCTAATCGTTTACAGATAACATTACCTGTATTTTAATTATTAGTCGCCTCAGGTTATCAATTGGTTCACTTGGAATATTGGTTGTATTTGATACCAGAAAAATCGTTTAGATATATTTTCATGTTCATGGTTCCTTCAAATTCTTTAACATTAAAGCCGTGTTATTTTATGTTTTTTAATTTTTTTTATTTCTTGAGTTCATTTTATAGCGTGTATGAATCTCTCTAATTGGGACTGTCCCGTAACATCATACTGTTATTAAAAGAGTAAGTATTCGATGCATCTATCTTCCAAGTTTCGAGGTATTGTAGCTTCACTTTGTTTGCATCGTAAACTATACAAATGTTATACAGAATCATTCTTTAACTTGGAATAATGGAAAAAAAATGCTCTCAGATAGTTGATGAAACAATAAAATTGATTTAAATATCAAGGGAATAATAAAATACATTGTTGAAAACTAAGTAAAAAAATATTTTTTTTTAATTGCCAAAATTTAGAAAAACAATTCGCACAATTATTAAATTGGTACCATTAAAAATAATTTTTTACATTTTGGAACGGTGTAAAATTTATTTTTATTCTATAATATTGAAAGAAGTTATCGCGAAAATTTTGTTTCATTTTTAATTAATTAAAATTTGAAAAAAAAAATCGCTCGCAGATGCACATTTCCTATCTCCAATTATTTATGCCAAATTGGATAGCTGTCAGTCAAATGATTTTGGCCTATAGAGCACTAATGCACATCCACACACATATTCTTCTTTATTATCATTGTAGATAACTATTTAACTACGACTCATTTTAACGCTTCATTTAACTGTATTCGAATCGATCAGCTAAAGTTATTATTCTAATACTCACTGTGCGAAATAACAAATCAATTCAAGCATTTCAGGTACTCTAATTTTTAATTTATGACCGGGTATTTAATTGTCGTTGCTTGGCAACATATACTGTTGATTTATTTTCGGTTTTCTCGCCAAAGGACTTTGCAGCTTTAACCTCCAATCCTTTATTTTTTGGAGTAATTAGATAATCTGATTCCTTAATATATCGATTTAAAAAACAGATTTTTCAAAGATAAAGAGTGGAAATTCCTTTTACTTAAATTTAATTAAATTAATATAAGAAAGATTTTACGAAATATTTATGGTTGTAAGTACTAGAAATATGAGGTGTTCCTCTTATGATGGAAGATGATGTTATGTAATAAGAAATCAGCATGTTAAGATGATTTTAAATTCTAATTTATACTCCTTAATTTTTTTTTCACCCGCAAAAGAAATTAAAAATGACTTTACATAGAATCAGGCACATTTTCACTTTTTTGATGGTAAGTAACTTTTTTCCCTTTCTAGTTTAGTAATCGAGATTTGTGCTCATTTGAAGGTGGATGAGTTTTCATTTGCAATGCAAATCTTATAAGCTCCTTCTGAAAACTACTTAACTCACCAAACTTCAATAGAGGGCAAAGGTTTTTATTTATTTGATTATCTGTTTTGAAAATTTGGTTGTCTTCAAGAATACGCTGTCATCGCCACATTCATGAAATCCGTTTTCGCATGAAACAGTTCGTGCCAAATGTTAAAATTATTTCATGCGATAATTCGCCAAGCAGTTTGATAATAACAATTATGGCAATGGCAGCAAGTCGCCAATTCAGTGACTTGCTGCAATTCTCTCAAGTCTTACTGAAATTTAATCAATAGAATAATTATTTTGTTAAAATATGTTTTAAAAGAGCAAGAAATTAATACATAATATTTAGTTAAATATTAAAACAGTGAAAAATTGAATGTTATTATTAGTAAAATATTAGGATTTTATCTTTCGATAATTTTTCTCTAATATATATATATATATATATATATATATATATCACAATAAAAGATATAATGCATATACAAATATAGAAATAATAAATAGATATAAAGCATAATATAATAATATTTTATTTATTATTATTTTGTTATTAATATGCACTATTTTTATTTAATTTTACTGTCCCTCTGTTCTAGTAATTCCACTGTTACAACGCAGTTACATGCCAAATTAATACCACTTCCATAACCATTTTCTTTTCTCTTAATTTTGGCTTAAATTAGTTCAGTTACTTTATGATAGCTTTTTGTATTATTGCAATAGTATTTTGGTTACTTTTTCTGTTTCTAAAAAATTATACTTCTTTTGTCGTCTTAACGTTTTTTTTTAAAAATAAATATGTTAAACAATTTCACCTTGTTTGTTTTCCTTACATTTTCGCCAACCTTTAAATCTTATTTGTGTTAAGGCTCTTACACGAAATATGGCGAGTCGTTACTTGAAGCGAATTTCAGTTTGATGGCATTATTCTGAATTCTAATAAATGTTGATTAATTTTTTTAATTTTGTGGGGACATTTTACTGGAATTTCAAGATTTCTAAAAGTATTTTTGCGTTCCTTTTTTGTGTGTGTATGTCTTTAACGCTTATTTAATGAATTGTCACGACCTTCATTGATGGTGAAAGAACCAATTCATTGATCGCCTAAAGCTGTTTCATCAGCTGTTTATTTTAATTGGCTGAAGGAAATACTTATTAATTTACTTTCTCTTTTCTAATAAGATTAATATCCGTCTATTTGAAACGTCAGTTTGAGCTGTCAAATATGTCACTCGCGAGTAATATTTATTTTGTCTTTATCCAATCAAGGTCGTCTATTTAAATTTCACTTTTCCCATTGTTTGCACCAAAAGAAGTTCACAAATTATCTCTTATCAATGCTGCTTCCTCCACTTTTATTTAACCCACTGAATGAGCCAATTAGTATTATTGATAAGAAATTATCTTCTTTCTATTTTGTTCTTTTCCTGCAGTGAAAGCGTGTTGTCACGTCATTTGTGCCTTTAGGCGATTTCATTCAGAAAGCTATCCAAATGAATAAAATGCCACTGAATTTTTTTTTTTTTTTTGTACCTTTGAAAAAGTTTCACCGCGTCGAAGTTCTTTTTCTTACCCTTTATTCGATTGGTAAGGTAGGCAGTTTCAGCCTGTGCTGGGTCAAAATAGCAGTATAGAGCTTCTGAAAATTTTGCACCTTATACAATTAATCATTTTCGCGTGAATCGAAGGTGAACACGTGGCATCAATTTAATTTTGAAATTCGGGAAATTGCGGGAAGGTAGAGAACGTGAGACATCGCACATGAAGATGCCATGTTACAAGCTCAGATCAATCGATGATGATGATACCTATTTTGTATTTCTACTAAAAAATTTTTAAGAACTGTACGAAAAACATCGCAAAAAAGGACATTCCAATTTATAATCCGAAGCATCGTAGTCTGATAATGTTTTATGTCTGATTTATTTGTCTCGTATTGTATCTGAAGCTGTTACTTTCTTTACACAATCAATTTTAGATCACAACATATATTGCAAGAATACAAACAGCAAAATACAATTAATTTTAAAATGGTAAAGTGAAAATTCTACTTAGTATCTAGAAAAATATCTGATATCTGAATTATTATCTAGATAAAATATTTTATTGTGACTTTAAGACGGATTGAAGCACAAGACTGAAATATTTGATAAAACAATAAAATTTTAAATTTCGTTATTAAAAAATTAAAAAAGATTGTTCCAAATCGCATTTAAGCTTAATTTTGATACATTTATTAAAATTAGAGAAAAATTTGTGCTAAAATAAAATTGGCATCACTGAAAAGCAGTTTTTTGGTAAGGTGGAGAATATGTAGATCTTTTACGATAGTTTGCTCCAAAATTTATTCCAAACAGAAAAATTAAAATTCCGATTAATTTTGAACCCTTCGTATTCCAATAATATTTAAAATTGTGGTTTAAATTTACTGTTTTTTTCGTAATATAACAATTTTTCTCTGATGGCATTACAAAAAGAAAAAAAAAAGTAAGACCATTAAATATCAGCTAAAGGTCGAAATCAAAAATATGTTTAATTGTTCATTAAATTATTATTATTATTATTATTTAAAAAGTCTTTGTTTCCGTTCTGTTTCATGTTATTCAGCAGTATTAAAATAAAATTTAAAAATTGAAGGCAAAATAATTCACTAAGCTTAGGGTTAATTGATTGAAATTCATTGATGAGATGTAACAGAAAAAACAAATTAAAATTGAGAAAAATTAATTTTTTGAAACCAAAATAAAAAATATCACATTCTTTTAATGCCCAATGCCATCTTTAAATATAGTAATTATAGATGAAAAAGACATTTTAATATTCATTAAATGAAATTCTCTAGTTTGTTCGAAAAGAAATACGGTTAAAATTCCTATAAAAAGCTGATCTCTAAATCAAGATTAATTTATATTAAAATATAATGAGCCAAAGAATGAAGAAAAGGCTCCAGTCAGTATGTGAACTATCTCTATTCTAAGGCGAACTACTCAAAATGTCTACGACTTCGTGTTTCTCTCCCATCAACAAGTGTTTACTCTCATCTGCGAAAGGCGGTCCTAAATTCTTCTCCTTTGAAATCACAAATTCGCATTCGAAACAAAAAGATAATCGGTTTCGAATGAAAGCAGAATACATCTCCTCAACCACCTGATAATCTTCCAAGATGTTGTCACTATTAGTTGGGAGCATGGGGGCGATTAATCCCGAAAATGCTTGACAGGGAGGCCTTATGATTTTTCTAGAAGCCCAGAGAGGGATATCGATCTGCTCTCGGTGACGTCATCGAGCGTCGTGGAACATAGCGCCCCTGCCTCCCTTTCGAAATATTTTGCTCATGGCAATGTCGATCCTGGTTGGCATAGACGAGAGACGTGCCATTGAACAGAGACATTTGTTCGAAAGCAAACAATTTGTCATCGAAGGGATTATTGAATTACCAGTGTCGTTTGCCATCGTTTTGCCGAAGGAACAATCTTGGCCAAGAAAAGGTTGCTTAATCAGTCAGGCGGCGTGAATATCGAATCGCATATGCTCCCACCCAAGTTGAAGCAAGTTTAGACACAGACGTTATGACGGTTGGCTGGCTTTCTCTCTGAGAGGAATATACACCGATTAGGTAAGAAACTCTTTGGGGTGTTGACACCTGTAGTGAAATTCGCCATTATTGGGTAGTAAAGGTTTCGGAATGAATGTTTTTAAGTGTTTTGTTTTGTGTAAGTCGAAATTAGTAATTTTGTTGTATACAATATTTCAAATTGGTCTTATTATTTCCGTTCTGAATAGGTTAGATTGAATCGTAGCAACCGAGTGAATTTTGCGCAATTTCACTGTTAATTGCTCGGTTATTTAAATTAGTATTAAGAAAACTTTGCGTTTTCACCTGTATGTATTTTTTATTTAAGCATATATGTATACTATTTTATTTATTATGTTATATGCATTTAAGATTTAATTCTTGTTTGATGTTTGTTCGCATGCCTATTTTTATTTATTAAATTATTTTTAACTAATCAGGTTTTATTGGTAACTCATTCAATGCTCATAACTCATAAAATGTTCCATTTTATGTTTTCGCAGAAAAGTTAAGTGTCATTTACTTGATTTAGAAAATGATTAAAATATGAATTGCAATTTTTCAAATTAAATATACATGTAAAGGACATGCATATTTAATTGTAATAATTGATTTAAAGTTGCAATAAATTAAAATAAGTTTTAGATCATTCCCATTTTTATCTTAATAAATAACAAGATAAATTAAGAAAAAGGGATTCCCCCCCCCCTTAAACTTATATTTTCTCATTCAGTTTAAAAATAAATTATATTTGTCATGCAGAAAAAAAAGTATTCACTTGAATTCGTCATTTAAACATTGGATTGTAAAAGAACATTTTTAAAAAAAAAAAGCATTTCTGTTGACAATTCGTTAAAAGCTTTATTTCAGCTGATTGCTACCTTAAATATTTGTCTTGATGAAAAGAATTAATTTTGTAAAATTGTTCAGATTTCTATTTGTCGCTTCATCCTTTACAAACATATAAACTTTTCTCCCAGTAATTTTTTTTATCGATTTATTTTTTACCTTAACTGAAATAACCAGACTTTATTATAGCTCAGTTTTAAAAAGTTTTTTGATTCTTTAAGTTTGGTTCTGAATAATTTTAATTTTGTAAAACTATTTTGATATGGAAATCATTGACCTTAAATAATAAAACTAGAAGAAATGTCAAAGGGACCCATTATTTTAAGGAAGGGAGAGTCAATGCCATATCCTTATCCTACTTAAATAATTCATATTTTCATGTAATTGAAAAGAATGAGTAATTAATATTTTTCGATATTCTGAAATGTGTTAATATTTCTTCAGCACTTTATTCATTGATTTGCTTATGTATTTGGAATAAGATGTTGTTTTCACCATTATTATTTATTTTATCACAAATAGTGTGCAGAATTCAGGTCTCACGTACACATCCTGTTGAAATTTATAATAAATTTTATACAGTATTCATTTTAGCTGAAAGATGTGCTGCTTTTATCAGTTCGTAAGCTCTTTTTTTTATTATTATTATTACTGATTGTTGCTATATCAGACATTAAGCAGCTGCAGATGCAGATTCAAATCCAAATTTGTGTAGAGTTTTTTACACGCTGTTCCATCATAGCTAAAAATTATAAAGTCATTCTAAAGATTAT
>JAPMOR010061193.1:665-13379 GCA_026543865.1 Argiope aurantia | reverse complement strand
AAAAACCAAATAAAAATATTAAAAAAGATTAAAAAGGAAGAATCCGGAAGAATTAATTGTTCAGAATGTAATTTAAAATATATTGGCCAAACTAGCACCGAGCTCAATTTAAGAATTAACAATCACAGATCCGATATTAAAAACTTCATAAAAAATAGGACTACGGACTTCGAACTGGAGCATTTTCAAAATCATAACTTTAACAATATTAATATCTATATTCTAGAAGACAATGTTAACGAAAAGGACAAAAGATTGGATCTGGAAAACATTTATATTTGCAACCTGAAAACTTTATTTCCCTATGGTCTCAATAGTAAATTAAATGGGGAAGGATATGCAGATTTATACAATAATTGCATTTATAACAAATTTAACATATTTAAAAATTTTCTAAATAAAGATAAGTATTCTGAAAGATTTAAAAGAGGTAAAGGAAAAGGGGGCAATTTTCAAATTATATTTGAGGAATTTCAAAATTACTGTTATCTGGAACACAATAGTGAAAACATTCAAAAAATTAGGAAATACATTTTTGGTCTCAGAAATAATAAAATTAAATGGTTATTAAATAATAAATACGGGGAATTAGAGTTTAAAAATTCGTACACAAAAAGTATTATTCTAGATCTAATTAAATTTAAGCTTAACATTGGAAAAAACGATTTACTTTTTAATAATAAAAATAATGTTTACAAAGAATTCTGTGTGATTAAATTCTTGGATATTTACTTTGAATATCTAAAATTGCCCAAAATTGTACATAATAATAATATATTTTTTCCTCTATCAGATAAAACAACTGTTTCAATAGCGTTTAGTTACACTTCAACTTTAAAGAAAAACATTTGTAATTATAATTACTATGGAAAAAATTTAGATAAAATTAATATTACAGATTGTTACTGTAAAAAAGAAAAATATAAAGATTTTATAGATGTTGATAAAGGTCATATTATTACAAGTAATTTAGAAATTATTGAATCCAACTCTTTAAGAGATTTAATGGGAAGAGGTACAAAATTTAGATTAAGAGAAAAAATAAACCACGAAAAAATCTTGATTTCTATTGGTAATGATTTGGATGTTTTTATTGCCAAATTATCTAGAAAATACCATTGGCCTGCGGAAGGTTTCAGAGAATGGAAGGTGAGAATTTTAAGGGAAATAAAAATAAAAATGAATTTTGAATTTGACAGATCTAAAGAACGTGGGATTTATTTTAGTAAAACATTGAAAAACGAAATAAAAAATTTAAAAGAAAAATTTGTTATTACAGTAATAGATAAATCAGCAAATAATTTCTGTTTAATTTGTAAATATCATTATAAAGAAATTTTAATTAATGAATATAACTCTAACGCAACTTATTTGTTAAAGAACACCGGGAAAAAGGAATTAGATAAAAGAATGCTAGCATTCGCAAAAAAAAACCAAAACTAAGACTTGCTCTCTTAACTATCCTTATTTATTCCCAACAGTCAAATTTCATAAAAATCCATAAAATTCAGATTTGTGACAGCACTGGCAGTTATAATTACTATACGGGTAAACATTTCTTTAAATACTTAAAAATTATCCTGGACAAAATTAAAGATGAAGAGCACTTTATTATTTCTAGTAACAAAGAAATTCTGGATTTTCTTAAAGATAACAACATTAATAAACTTAATACTTTTGGTTTCGAAAATTTGTACACTAATCTACCTCATGAAAAATTAATAAAAGTCTGCACTTTTGTCTATGACGAATATTTAAATGAAGATATCATTCCTAAAAATAACTGGCTTGAGTTATGTAATTTTAATATTACTGAAAATTACGTTTTTAATGGTATTAACTTTTATAAACAGGTTAAGGGCATTCCAATGGGAACGGCTTTCTCAAGTGCTTTGGCTAATATTTTTCTACATTACTATGAGAAAAAAATAATTAAATATAATTTGATAAACGGTTGGAGATATATTGATGACCTACTTCTGATTGACTTCGACAATACTAATATTGTAACTAATTGCTATCCAAAAGATTTAATTCTAACAGAAACGAATAAAAATCAACTTGAAGCTACCTTTCTGGATTTAAAAATCGAAATTGATAATGATAAAACAATTGTTGGTATTTACGATAAAAGGGACGAATTCAACTTCAAAATAACAAAACTATGCAATTACCATTCCAATCTAAACTCTAAAATCTTCAAAAATCTAATTTTCTCACAAGTTAACAGGATAAAAAAGGTTTGCAATAATAAAAACTCCTATATTGAAGCATCAAACCACCTCATTAATAATTTAATTAAAAATGAATTTCCCCAAAATTACTGTAATGTCAATTTTTTAATTAAACAAGGTATGGTTTGGGATTAATCCTTTTGGCTTAAATAAAAAAATTAGAACTTTCCTTGTTTTTTTTCACTCAATAGGTGGCGCTGCGAGCTTACAATTTTTACCTAAATTGCCGTTAGCTTTGTTTTTAATGGGCGGGAATCACAATCGATAGCTTGGGATTTTCTGGACTGTTAGAAGGTATATTATGCCTTTTCGTTATATTTTTTACCTTTTTGTTATTTCTTCTGTGTTTAATTTGTCTATTTTTGGTATTTTGGTGTTTTTTGTTATTGTATTTTTACTTATTAGTAGTTTTTCTTCTAATTGGTTGTTGTGTATTTTCCTTTCTGTTAAAATGGTATATCTCTTAGGCCTAATTTCAGGGGATTTTCGGGTCACGAAGGAATCATTATTAGACGTTTGTCTGAATTTCCTTTACAGAAAAAATCCCTTTTTTTGAATCCCTGCCTGAGGGTGACCCTTGAAAAAGTCTTCAGGCCGGATTCTTCCTTTTTAATCTTTTTTAATATTTTTATTTGGTTTTTTTTGTTTTTCCATTTTACTTTATTTTTATACTTTTGTATCAGTTCATCTGTGTTCTAGAAGTAGCTGCATTTGCGCTCTCTAAATACTATGAAGTTTTTACCTGTTCCATTTTTGGTTTTGTTTGAATAGATTATATTTTTTGTTGCGATTTAAAATTGTTTTGTTTACGTTGTCATTTTAGTTTAGTTTTCAAACTATTTCTTGCTTTTGATTGGTTACTTATATATATATATATATATTTGTTTGAAGCAGAATGCAGGTTTGACAAGCAGTGAAGAGACTTTGTAATTTTAATTTCGTTTTATTCTCTTCCGGGAGAAGGCATGATTTATTTACAAGAAGGTGCAGTTCGGCACAAAAGCAGAAGTAAGAAAGAGAGGGCGAAACAAATAATCACTTGTCTTATATAACATGGGATTTCCGGCTACGTGGCGACTGAATACATGTGTTGACCTTTGACAAGGGCACCGAAAGTATCATTTTCACTTGATACGTAGATTGATTGCGCAGTAATTTTTACTCGGCTTCATACGTGAAATGAGATCAGGAAATAAGAGAATATTTTACTTTGGGCTAAATTAAGATAAAGTTTTGGAAAATAATTTGGATTAAATTAAAAGTTTAAAATATCATTACAAACACACACACACACACATATATATGCTTATAACATTTTATTCATGTTATTTTGTGAATAGGATAACCAGAGTAATTTTGTTCGGATTTTAACTGCCATGGAATAGTTGTTAGAAATGTAAAAATCTTGGAGCAGTTCGTAAATGGCCCATCTAGCTCAAAGGGGATGGAAATGTTGGGTGTTGAAATTTTCATTTCACTATAACTTTCTTAATATCGAAGATAGAAAAATAAATCCGAATATCCAAATTAACGCCTCATTTAGACGAACAACTTTTGCAATTAAAGTTTATCGATAACTACAATATCTTATTTACCATTTATACAATATTATATCTACAGTTAATGCTAAAAAGTGATTTTCAAGCACTAATTTTGACTGCTTTCTAACATCAATCATTTATGTTGCCAGATAATAATTTATATGTAAAAAAAAATCTACCTTTGCCTTCCAGCTTGCCGAGAGGAATTTTTTATTTTGTTTTAGGGGGTAAGAATGCAAAGTCTACTCTGTGACCTAACTACGTGGGATAAGGGGGCATAGAGGTCTCGATTCCAGTCTTAAGGAACACCCAAAAACAAAAGAAACGTTATTTTATTTATAACTAGCCGCCTTTGGCGACCAGCCGGTTCGCCAGCATTACCGCTGGCTACAATTTTCAATTAAATATTTTAAGTAACTGGTCTCTTAATAAATTCTCAAACAAAACATTTTTAATCTTTAAATTTTGATAGTCATACCAAAATTGTACTGTTGTTTAGATCGTTTCGTTCAATTTACTATATATATTTTGCTAATTTGTTGTCATTTCCGGTAAAACATCAACATTAATTTAAAGTGAAAATGATGAAATTGCAATTAATATAAAGATATTTTTTAATAAAACCAAGCGTTTTATTTTATTTATCATCTTTATTCTTATTTATTTATAATTATTATTATTGAATATGTGTATTGCAAACAGAATCGCTCGGTATTTAAGTCTTATGTGAACTACAAAATATTTTTCATAATTTATGTAATATCTCAAACAATAATTCAACAAAAATTTCTCAGATTCAGCATAAAATTCAGTTTTTGTTTTGCTTTCAAAAGGATTGAAATGAAATCAATAATAATATTTTGTTCCGGCCTATAAATATATTTCAAAAACTATGAAGTCTAAATTTAATGCAGTAACGTATCATATTCTGAGAAATATTCTGGACACACCAAATTTTAAATAAATGAATGAATGTTTCTATTTTCCACGATAAACTAAGACCTATTTATGAAGTTTTGAATGTTAAAAATTTAGAAAAACTCAACATTTTCATAATCTTAGGCCAATTAATCTTGAGAAACCTGCGCGCTGATTGGCGTATTTTCTTTGAAACGATCGATGGAAAATCTAAAATTATCCTTTTTTTATTGAATAGTGATATTCAAATTTTCATAAATCAGTCAGTTTAAATGATTTATTTAGTTGATTGGAAATTAACTCATTTTATTTAAAATATTAGTGTTTCAAGAACATTTTGTTATTCGTGATTTCCACAGCAGAAGCTTTATGTAATATCAAAAATTCGTTATTTATTAGAGCATTTATTGAATCAAGTTACATAAAATATAAACATTTTCTATTTAGACCATTTTAGCAGATCTGTTGTGTTCGTGTGTCAACAAAAATAGAATGCAGACAAACTTATTATGAAACTAAATCTTATTACATTATAGATAATATTATCAAATTTACATCAACTTATTTTCATTCAAAATTCCAGCATCGTTTTTAAACAACAAATTAAAAGTTCCAAAAATATCACTGTTACCAATCTGAATTTCACAACTATTTACAAAATAAAATTTATAATTGCTAAAATAATCGTTTGCTACTTTTAAATAAAATATTTACGATTTATGTCGCAACAGATCATAAAATAATTTTTTTGAATTTATTTTTTAGAAAAAATAATATTTTATATTTGTTTCATTTCCTACAGACACGTGCCGAAAATTATATTTTTGCAGATTTCATTTCCAAAAAGATTTAATTTATTTTTAATTGGAGCTTTAATCAATGTGATGGCAACACTTTGAAAAAAGCTAATTTTTTCCCATGAATGCGAAACGTGCTCGTGCAGCTTAAATTTTATTTTTATTTTGTATGAAAAAAATTGTTGAAAAATATAGTTAAAATATTTATTTAAAAATTCATTAAAAATAGAAATTTAATTTTAAGGTTAAAACATTGGTATAATTTAAAAGATAAATTTTTTATCTTTAACTTCATGTATAAACTTTTTTTGTGCGGTAATATTTTCGGAAGTTATAGTAGAAACACGCCAAAATTTCACTTAATTTTTAAATAAATAAAATTCTAATTAAAAAGTCGAAAAAAATAACCCCCAGGTGCACATTCCCGGCCTCC
Organism: Argiope aurantia; assembly: GCA_026543865.1. Classification (NCBI taxonomy): domain Eukaryota; kingdom Metazoa; phylum Arthropoda; class Arachnida; order Araneae; family Araneidae; genus Argiope; species Argiope aurantia. The sequence goes on along the minus strand of JAPMOR010061193.1, from coordinate 7,456 downwards.
AAGGTATACACGTGCCAAATTTGGTAGCTGTAAGTTGAATGGTCTGGCCTGTAGAGCGCCAACATACACACACACACACACATTGAGCTTTATTATAAGTATAGATATCAAGAATGGCATTCGAGATGAGAAATTCTAGCCACTATAAGCTATTAGACAGAGATATGCGCAATGCCAAACATTGATAGAGTTCACCACAAGACTTGTCCATAGTGATGAAAAGTGTTAATATGTTTCCCCCTCTCCCCGCTGACATAAGATATTGTACGATATTTTAACCATGTTCTATATTCTGAAGACTGGAAAATATTGCAAAGATATCTTACCGATGTTGTTGGAGATTTTGTATTAATATTGCAGTATAGCATCGTACGCTACTTGCAGTGTCTGTACTGATTGGTGAAATCTGCATTCTTATTATTTTAATCCAGCAGTGTGAACCAGCTGTTGTATGTATAGGTGTACATATTTGCAGTTATTCTTTGCAAACTATTGACAGAAATACATGATTCAATTAAAAAAAACATTTTAATTAAATGATCTTTACATCTGGATAATAGTATAGAAATATTTCAACATTTTTTGAAATTCATAGAATAGAAAAACAACACCCACAATTATTTTTCAACTTTATAATTAGAATTTTCAAAAAGAATATTTTAAGAAATGGATGTAGAAATCAATCTGATAAATAAAATGTATTGTCTTGATTTATATTAAGTCATAAAATACTTTTCAAACGAAGCAGGTCATAAAAAATAACTGTTTTAAAACTGCTTATTTCTTGAAAAGAATTTTTAGTCTTGCAGTAACACATTCAAAATTTTTATTACAATGGATAGTCTCATTTTTCAATAAGTAAAATTGCATCCAGTGTAAAAGAAAGTCAAGAAAGAATTTGATTTTTGAGTGTAAAGTCCAATTCCGAGATACGGATAGAGAGCTGAGATTCCAAATCTGCTAAAAGACAATCTTTTTAGAAACAATCTTTCGATGGAATACATAATTTTACTAAGCCTAATCTTTTTTACGAATCTCACGAAGCGTCTTTCTTACCATAAAAATTTGTAAAAAAATATATACTCTTATGAAGAAAGGTATTTAATTTGTCTCATTTCAGACTAGTTTATAGATGTCTCGTTTGTCGCCAGAAAATTTCCGAGGGAAAATTTTACTGTTTTGTTTTTGTTTCCAGTTCCTTAACCTCTCCGTTAGCATTTGACGCTGGCATCACACGCTTTGTTGGGTCAGTGTTGAAGGTGGATTGGTATCTTCGAGGTGGTCCGGGGAATTTCATAAGGAGGATGGGTTCATAATAAATCCTTCGTGTGGTTAATGATGTTGTTAATCTTTGGGAAACAAGATTTATTGTTCATTTATTATCCATTATGAGAAAAGACTTCAAAAAAACTTAATATACGATGTTGTATAACCACTTTTAGATGAATGGCCAAAAGTTTTGGGTGAAATACCTGTAATTTTAAGTTTTTTTTTTTTCGTTCTAGCGATACTAATCCACAGATTTTTGCTTGACTGAAAAGTAAGTGCACTAATAAAGGTTTTCGTGGAAGGTTAATGCAATTCTTAATTCTTCTTGTGTATTACAATCAGAATAATTCAGGCTTTTGAGATATTTTTACAGGTAGCCTACAGATAAGAATGGTTAAATTTTATATATGGTTACAAAGAGGTGTAATACTTTATCTAATGAATTATGTAAAATTGAAATTAAGTATATATAAACAAAATGAAACATTGTTCTAAATATGAGTAATAATAAACCATATTTTTTTGTTATTTTGTATTTGAAAATTCTCATAAAAAATGTTTTATCTATTATAGTTTCTTAGCCCCAAATTTTGTTTTTGTTGTTAATACGATTTTCAAAGTTTCAGAGCCGAAAATAATTACAATCCATCTATGCTGCTTTAATGCACGGCGGATGCGTGCTTCAATATTATAAAGAGTTAATTGTTTGCAACTATTAAGTAAATAAATAGAAATAATAAAAAGAAAAAGTATGAAATGAATTTGCCCACATATTATATTCATTCAAAATTATGTGATTATAATAATATTAATTGACTCTGAATCAGGTATTTAATCAAGAATCTGAAAATTACAGCTTATTTTTTGGAATACTAAAGAAAAAATATCGTAATCGGCAAAAAAATTGGAATTCGATATTTAAAAAATATTTCTCCGTTTTAAATCTTCCTTAGTACGAAAAATACATTTCTGAAATTATGACTGCCTCTCTATGAACAGATGGTCAGACTCAGAAATGTTTTGAATAAAACGGATGTAATTTGGTATGTGGTTTTTGCATCAAATAATAGATTTCAATTAAATATTGAACAGAATTCATTCAAAGGAAGTTTGTCCATCCAGGTACAATTAAAACTGCAACAAAAAACGTAAGAGATAAAATGGATAAAATTTCGTACACATTTTTAGCATCCAAGTTGCTGATAGGCACTAAATTTTGAACCAAATCTACCTACGGATTGATCATCTGTGTGTTCTGTATATTCGAACTGCCTACCGATTGATCATTTCTGTGTTTTGTATATTCGAATGCATGTAAGCACGAAGTTAAAAAACCCAACGACTTAGATAAATGGAATTTTGTATGTAAACTTGTCACAAAAATTGTAATTCTACCTCAAATTTTAATTTTTAAATTGTTTAAAAAAAGCTTCTGTTTTTATTAAAGTAGCGCTTTAATTTTTATAGTATTTTTTTAATTTCTAGTATATGTAGCGTACCCCTGTAAAAAAGGGCTGTGCAAGCGAATGTGACGCATGAAGTAGTTAAGTCGTACACTTGACCCTAGTTGGCGCTACTGAAAAAACAAGAGATGCTCACTTGGCTTAAATCGCTGGCAGATCTGTCAGCAGACTTGTAAAATGCCATAAGTAACAACAATAACACATTTCTGTAACCGGCGTCCTGGCATAGGGGTAGCGCGTCTTCCCCTTGATTTGGGCGTCCCGGATTCGAGTCCTGGTTGTTACTCTTCTGTGTTCTATCTGTGAGGTGTGTAAATGCGCCCCCTGTAAAAAGGGTTGTGCAAGTGAATGTGATGCATGAAGTAGCCAGGTCGTGCTCTTGTCCCTAGATGGCGCTACTGAAAAAACAAGAGACGCTCGCTTGGCTAACTGTCAGGGGGCTTGTAAAATTCTATACATCACAACACAACAACAACATGTAGCTTACAGAGAAAAGGTATTGTAATCGTCAAAAAGATTCGACATTGAACATTTGAAGATTCTCTGTCTTAGATACTTTACTGAGTATCAAAAATCATTTATGTCTAAGATTACAACTACTAAAAAAAATAGCGAGCAAAAACAGTGAAAATTTGTAGCTTTTTTTTATACTAAAACTGTAGATCTACATCAGAATTCTATATTGATATTGGACTCAAGAATTATAATAGAAGAGATCCAACATGCATCCGATTATCTTTAATAAAACTAAACATGTTCTGAGTTTTCTTATATATTTGGAAAAGTCGAAAGAGATGTTGTTGTGACTTATGGCACTTTACAAGCCCGCTGACAGTTTTCTTTCAGCGATTTAAGTTGAGTGAGCGCCTCTTGCTTTTTCAGTAGCAGCTAACTAGGGCCAGGAGTACGACTTAGCTACTTTATGCGTCACATTCCCTTGTACAACCCTTTTTTTCAGAGGGCACATTCACATACCTCACAGATAGAACACAGAAGAAGAATAACCATGCCCGAACCGGACTTGAACCTGGGACGCTCAGATCACGGGGAAGACGCGCTACCTCTATGGCAGGACGCCGGCAATCGAAATAGAAATAATAATGTTTATTAAATTCTTGCATGTAATTAAAAAAAATGAAAAGTCTGTTATTTATTAATTTACGTTTGTCACATAGAGGTTTGAAATGAAATGAACTTCAATATTCTATATTTGTGCTGTAAATCGTTTTTGCATCTTTCAAGTCGCAATTGACAGGTAGTATGACATCCTATTAACATAAGCATATTAAAAATATTTCAAATTAAACGAAAAAAAATAAGTCACGTCTTCATGAGGGAAAATTTTTTAAATGTAGCAACGTGACGCGAAACTTTTTTGTCGAAATGACAGTGATTATTTTCCAGTTTGTGAAAAAGAAAAGATATCACGAAATATGACTGTCCGGTTATTCAACTACATTTTTTTTAACTTCAAGGCAGAATATATTTAAAGGCAGAAGAAGCTCAATTGAGAGGAATTTCAAAAAAGAAAATCATTCAAATTTTTCTAATTTTAGAATCTTTTTAATTAAAAAAGAGATTACATTTCAGCACGCACTCTGGGTGTTCTCAAGCACAAGATGATTCAAGAAACGTGGGGAGCTGATAAAATAGATTTATTTAATGTTAAGTTTAAAGGGGAAAATTATTCAGCATTTTAATAAATTACTAATTTAGAAATGGGAATATTCTGTTTTACTATATATATATATAAACTGCGAGCTACAGATTTATTTAAACATATCTCAAAAAAGTAAAAGGAATTTTTGATATTATGAGAATACGATAAAGCAATGTATGTGAGGTTTAATTCTGTATTTTAACCTTTTTCTGTTTTGCACTTAAGAAGGATTTAACTATTGTGCTGATTAATTTAATGACATGAAATCATTATCATCACCTTTTTCAAATCTAAAAATGAAGTAGAAAACAAAAGAAGCTTATTTTTTCAGTTTTGATTAATAATTAACTTTTTTTTCAGTTAAAAAAACATTTTTTATGTTGATTTTTATGTATGTGGAGAATCGCAGAACACTTCTTAATGATTTTGGACGCAAAATACATCAATATTTTTAAAATTTAATATCTTAAATTTGATTTAAAAATATAATTAAAATATTGAAGTTAAAACATTGCATTATTTTTTATCAATGAGTTTAAATTATTAATTTTTAACAGAATTAAAAAAAATACTGAATCAAAAACTCACAATAAAATACTAAAGGAATTAATAATTCACGCAATTAATCATCCAATGAACTATTTAATACCCTTTTCATCTATATTTTCAAGATTAGAATAAATAAATATCCTCTTGCAGATACTATGATGCTATAAATTGACCTGATACAATCAATAAATGATTATCCGTTGTGCTGGAAATTTTGTATTTATATTATAAATTCATATTTAATTTATTCTAATTCAAAATATCAATACTATTTAAGAGCCAATTAATAATGACTTGAATTAAATGATCTGCCATTAATTAATATGATAGAATTAATAAATGATGATCTGCTTCATTAGCAATTTCTCGCACTAAATTTATTCTTAATTCATTTTTACCTAGAATTTCAAGTATATTTTTTTGTCTCAAGGAATGAAGATTTGTTATATTAAAAAATATGCCAAATTTCTTCGAAATTTTTAATTTTTTTAAACTTGAATTTCAAGATTTGAATTTTAGAGTCAATAGATCATAATAATTTGCATTACTGCAATGAATTGCTACATAATAATGCAGCACTGTAATAAATTAATCTGGAAGAATCTGTAAATAACTAGCGGTTATACTGGCAGTTTTGCATTATTAGCTTATTTCTTCCCAAAATATCAAATATTTTATTTTTGGTATCAATAACTGATGTTGTAAGTATTACTGCAATGAAATAATTTTAACATAACTGTCAATTGCTTTTTTTGGCACTTTTCTTTTGAATTTTAAAGATGCTAATAAAATGATTTTTAGTAAAACTCTTTCTACACTTTTTAAAAACAAATTTTATAAGTATTACAGCATTTCTTTAAATGTTACAGATGAAATTATTGAAAAAATATTATACATTTTTAAGTAAGTTATTTTGCTTAATTCATAATGCACAACAGCAAAAGTTGAAATATGAAACAGGCTACATGAATCTAAAGTCACGAATTACTCTTTAATTGAAGACTTATCCGTAATAAATAACCCAACTTGGTGTTCAAAATACTTATAGAGGCGAAATTTTACACCCTAAGCTTCCAACAGCCGAACGTGTTTCTGACAGCTGTTAAATTCGTGCTGGATCACTGAAATACATGACTCCAAAAGTTAATTGTTCGAATGCTTTGTTTAGCAAATGATAAACATTACATAACACTATATCATTAGTTATTTTGATTCAAACTCAATTAATCCAGCATCATCCATAATGCTTGTAACTTTGCTCACGATTCACTTTGTATTTAATATAAATACATCAAATACATCATCATAATATAAATACATCATCATTTCCTGACATCATAGTCTGTATCTGTTTATATAAGGGTGTTATTGCAGAAGTAGAAGAGATTACAGATGAGATATTTTATAAAATTAACTCATTAAATAAAAGTTGGCATATTCTTTACGAATATTGCATTCTGAGAGGTTCTATGTTCAAATCATTGTTGGAAAAAATAGTAGCTGTGAGAATACCAGTTATCGTGAAATGAGTTCTAAGCCGTATGGAAAATGCATAACACACCTAAAAAACTTTTACATCTAGAGAGAAAGAGTAGGTCCCTTCTTTCCGAATATTTTATTGGCATACGAGTTTCTTTTAGTAATTATGTTTGAATACTATTATTAAAGTACATCGCAAACATGTCATAATTTTCGATTCCCTGATTCTGACCTGTCCACTATTTAACAATCCTTTATTATTACATTACCTTAAAATTATACACATTAGAGATAACTTAATAACCGATTCAAAGAAAAATAATTTAATACAGTTATTTGACAATTTTTAATGACACACACACACACACACA
>JAPMOR010061185.1:20867-39236 GCA_026543865.1 Argiope aurantia | reverse complement strand
AAATTGATTAAGACAAATAATGACTTAAAAAATAATAATGTTCTCACATGATAACATAAAATTTGCGATTTCATTTTTTTTAATTATTTATTTCATTTCTTACAGACACGTGCTGAAATTAAAATTAGTTTTGCAGGTTTATTCTAGGTTGCAGTAATATTCATTTATTGTTTAATTTGAGCTTTTGTCAACATGATGGCAACTTGTTGATAAAATAGAATTTTTCCCATGGATGCGTAACATGCTCGCGCAGGTTAGATTTTGTTTTTATTTTATGCGAAATAAAATTAATAAAAAATATGAATGAATTATTTTTCTTAAAAAATTCATTATAAATGGAAATTTATTTGTTGTTTAAAACAATATTATCAATGAAAAGATTATTTTTTTGAACTTCAATATGATATAAAAGCTATTTTTGCGCTGTAATATTTTCTGAAATTATAGCGGGAAACGCCAAAATTTCTCTTAATTTTTTAAAAATCATAATTAAAAATTCAAGGAAATAGCTGCGAAATACATATTTACACCCCTCAAGGTATGCGTGTGCGAAATCTGATAGCTGTATATCGAATGGTCTGTAGAACTCCAACACACACACATTTTTACCTTATCTTAAGTATAGATGTACGACATTAATTTCAAATTTATCTATTATAAATTGTTTCTTATTCGCAATTAAGTCATTTTACTGCAACATATGCTGTGAGATGCTATCTATAATGATACATTTTAGAGCTTTACGCATGAAATAATCTAGAATGTACATAAAAAAATATAGCTTTCTATTATATAAAAAAATTATATAAGCATTGTATTCTATTCGGTTTGTGATTGGGAGATAAAGAGTCACTTAACTCGTGACATTTGAGATTTGCTTTGCCAGTATTTATGGAAATGGTTAATAAAAATTATTATTACGTCGTTGTAAGTATTTATATTACCCTTCACGTTCAAAATGGTGATAAAAAAGGAAAAGGGCAGCTTTCCCAACACTAAATGAATAGCAAATGTGTTTGATTATTTGTTAATTCATTTTCAGACACACCATTTGTGGCAATGGTGACGAATAGCTTTCCGGTTTGGATACAATTTTCGAAGAAAAAAAATTTTCATCTCTCGGCTAACGATCGTCTGAATACCTGTGCAATACAAGAATTAACCTTGCATTGTTTTTTTTAAAGAGTAATGGAACTTCCAGAAATATTAGATGGAGAAAAAATTCAATCAAGACCTTACGGGCATTATAAAATTTTTATTAATTGTTTTTATTTATTTAATTTTTTAATATTCCGTTTTAATACTTTATTCCTGCCGAAAGAGTTAAAATTATGTAGAAAAATGTCCATATCATACATCTATACTTGTGAAAATTATGTACTACTAAAATTGACCTGTTTTACTAAGGCATTTTTAAATCAGGCATTTTTGAATTAATGGCATTTTGTTTTCATTTATTTTTATTGTATCGAGAGCGGGAATCAATCACTCATGAAACCTCACTAACTTGGGGATAGGCATGCAAAAGGCGAAGCCCCCTTCCCTCCTCCAGTACAACAATGGGAAAAAATTCAAGTGGAAATTTGTACTATTTATATTTGTGGTTTTGATAAAGTTAGGTCAATTGATTATAGGATTAGCTCACCAGGGCGAAACTACAAAAAAACTATTTTGGGAGAGATCTTGCAATCTGATCATTTATTTTTTGTAGCTTTATTCCATTTGTAACTTTACCAATTTAAGATAAGACATTAATGTCACAACATTTCAGGGGTATTAAAACCTGGCTATTTGATCTCAAAATAAGGTGAGATAAACTTCGTTATCCTTTTATTTGTAAAAATTATCTTCAATAAATTTCAATTCGACATCTTCAAATTTCAAAACTGTATAGTTGAAAAGCTTGAGAAGCTAATAAACAGGGGGCTGTTATTGGCATTTTCGTATAAAGAATGAATTGAAATAATATTCGGAATATGGTGACGATTTTAACTGTCACACCAAAATGAAAAAGCAGCAGTTAAATAAAAAACTGGGGTTGGTCTCCCGAAATCGTCTCGCCTATTCTCCAATAAAACTATGTGCTAACTTTTTTTAGGCTATTTGGGCTAAAATTTGACACAAAAGTACAGTTGTTGTCATAAGTCACGATACTTCAGTTGCAATTTAATTCATTCTGTTAATGAACATTGGATTGACCTGTATGTGAAAGTATAGATCTACAGAAGGTCAAATGAAGGTTTAATGAAGGTCTAATGAAGGTTTTTCTTGTATTTTTTAATGTTTAAAAAGGAATTCTTAAAGAATTTTTTTACATTCTTCTGTAGCATAATACTTGTTTCAAACAATAAGCATCAACTCCGCTCTTATCACTGAAGATGAAAAAATAAACATAAATGAATTTCGTGAAAACAGTAAAGAAAATTATTCAAACTTGAAATATCTATATTTCATACATCATCAGAGATTCCTTTTATGGCGTTTTCACTGAACCAAAAAAAAAACTCGCTTATCTCGGAATTATATCGAAGAAGTCGAAGTTCCACAAAACTGTATAAGGACACTAATTTTTACATTGCATTTAATAAGTTTAGTGATTAATTATTTTACAATAAATTTGTTAATAAATATTGGAATATTTTGTAATTTGAAAAAATATAATTTGTTAAAAAAATTTTAGAATAAAGAGGAAAGTAATGTGCAACTTAATACAATATCAAATATATGAAAAATTCATATATTCATATATATATGAGAAAAAAATGAAATTGTACATATCTAATGTAAATCTTTATTGGTGATCAACCACCTATTCGGAAGTCAGAATGAAATCTTCAGAAGAAATTTTCCATCATAAATATTTAGAGTTCAGCATTTGTATTCATGAAATTGTTGTATGTTTATGAAAGCGAAGAGGAAGGCAAATTTTCGTATTTACTTTCATATCAATATTTGCTGACGGATATGAATAACGAAAAAGAATTTTGATTATAATGAATAAAAAAGATATATTTTTCAGAAAAAGAGTACTTTTTACATATTTTTTTATAACAAGACAAAATAAATGCATTAAAAATATGATAGGAGTATTTTGAAATTCATTATCTAGCATTGATAATTTTCACCCTTCACAAATGTTTATGATATGAAATAGTATTATGAGCACCTTGACATAAAAGTATAGTAGAAATACAAAAAGTAACGAAACCATGATGTGTTAAATTATGTTCAAACAAGATAACTATGAAAAATTGGACAATGAAATAGTATGAAATAATTAAAAACAACTATCTTTATTTGAATAATTAATTTATACCCAGAAAAACAAAGAGAAAATCCAAACAAGACGTAAGAAAGGATTTTTTTTCAATCGAATACCTATTAAAGTAACATCAAGTCTTAGAAAACTCACATATTTGTACACTACCATTTCTTACCACTTTTGCTTTTTAATGATTGATTTTGGTATTATTAAATTCTGAAGGTAATAACTACGGTATAAAGAGAAAATTTGCGTTTGATATATTTAATAAACTACCAAGTTAGGTCAGAGTTTCTATGTTAAGAACATGTAAAGGAACTTAATCTACACGCAAAATGTCTATCATAAGAGAATCAAAGCAAATCAAAGCGATGTTTATTTAAAACAACAATGCATCAAAAGAAAATCAAAAATTGTTAAAGGAAGCTTTATTGCCAGTTGATACGTATTCAAAATCATATCTAATCAAATTTTTACTGTTGTTTTGTTTCCAAAACGCAGATAACGAAGACTTGGATAGCAAACAATTCAATCCAAATCCTCGGCTCAACAAACGAAAAATGCAAGAGAATGCTTGCCTTTAAGTGGCTAACATCAGTACGGGAAAACAAACTTCTGGATTTCTGGATCAATACACACTATGTGATAGCATTATAAAGCTTTGTGCTACTAAGAAGAAATTAACCATTATTATTAAATGATGAAATTAATCATGATCATATTGGAAAATTTCCAACCTAACCTCAATTTAAAGAGTTAACCTCTACGTATCCTGAATACTTCAAACGCATTCATTAACTAAGCCATATCAATTCTTTGGCGTCCTTCTCTGATGAACAAATCACCGTGGTTCCTATCCAAAAGTTTTACTATCCAGAAACGAAATCGCTCTGTATGTATTCTTGTATTCTTGAATAAATTTATTTTTATCATGTACGGAGCATTGCATTATTCCATATTGAATTCTGAATCCTAGAGTAGCAACTGGTAAATGTAAATGAATTTTCTCCAAAGGTGTTTTGAATAAAATTTGATAAATTTTATTTCAAAAATTAATTTATCAAATTATATGTGCGTTCAATTTTCACATCGAACAAAATGAAGAATATTAAAATAAATTTAGACTTAAATTAATATATGTCAGCAGAGAAACTGAACCTCCAAATCACTGAAGTGGAAGCTGTTTCTGACTAATATAACAAATAATAATAATTTACGGAAAGAAAATTAGATGTTAGTTAGTCTCTTATCAAAATAGTCTGATACTATTCATATTATATTTTAGTTAAATTCCGGCAATGAAAACTTTAGACAATGAAAGGATTTTCTATATTACAATATGTTATACAAAATCAGCATTTATGTAGAAAAATATAAATGAAAGGACAATTCACCCCGATTGTGGTAAATATATATGAATCGAATTTACGAATTAATGTTATATGAAAAAGCTTTTTTAAGAATTCAAATGTATTTCCAATCTTCCTTTCACCAGATTCTTTCGATCTTAATTTCACTTAGTTCAATCCATTAAACAAAAAAAAAATTCAAAAAATATTAGTTAAAAATCATTATTTCAGAAAAATAAAGAAACTTTGAAAGTAATAAACTGGATTTAAAAGATGTTAAAAATCAAAAAATAGATAAAAATTTGGTAAGTTCCGTTTTCTAATTTCTGATTTTCTTTGTGATTGGGATTGATCTGAAAGGAGTACCAGTGTTGCTTCCCTGATGGTGATAAATAAATACTTAGTTTTCTGTATTTCTAATAATTTTTCTTTCTTTTAAGCACTGTTATGGGGGTTCTGAGTTGCGATCAGAAACAACTTGAAATGTTCCTCCGATTTGTTTTGAGAATTTGTGCAATAAGAACAGGTTTTTGTAATTAAATAAAGGTTACAAATTAAGATAAGCAATTTCTTTTTATTCATTTTTTGATAAAGCATTAAATCATACATAATATAATTATTTGAAAGTATACCCAATCAATATTCCAGATGAATCAGCAGGGCGCCAAAGAGGGTAGTTAAAAAATATACCAAACATTAGATTCAATTATTTTTATAAAAACGACAATTGATTGAATGTATTTTTATGAATACTGCTTTTAAAATATATGACGCGAAAATGGTTGATATTTGAAAATGGAAAATTTGCAGTTAATTTAGTTGATGTCAATTTTTAGAATTTCATTAAGAATTTACTAAAAATATCTGTTAATACGCACTTTAAATATAGTCTACGAATATGTATATTAGTATACATGACTGCGGACTACGCATATGGCATGTATATTTGTATATATGACATTCTCCTTAAAACAACCATCTTTGAGAATTAATATGCTGCCTAGGGCGACTAGTTGTTTTTTAGAAAATGATTATAAAAAATTTCAGTTAAATATTTTTTTATATCTATGACATTTATGAATTCTTCATCTAAATATCTTTAGACATCTAAATTTGATAGAATACTAATCATGCTTTTTTAGAAATCTTTTACCAATCTGTTCAATATTCTAAGCATCCTCCCCCCCCCCCTCAATTTCTCTATGTGTCTTAATACATCCAATTATACCAAAAAAAAGAGGAGAAATTTTAATGTTTATGTCAACTTTCAAAAAATTACGGACAGATGATATCTATTTTCAATAACATTTATCATTTAATTCATTATAATTTTATGAAAGCATTTAAATCTTTTTAAGCAAGAAATTCACAATAGACAAAAATGAAAAGACTTTCATAATTCTAAATGGCTAGGACGTGAAAGAAAATTCAATACCAAAGCCCCTAAGAGAACTTGCTTCAATAAACTTGAAATTGCAAAAAGGAATGCAATTTTTTTTTTCAACTTAAAGTTTTGCTAAAGACACAAATGCTAAAACAACAAAAAAATATTGTGATACTTCTGAAGCTCTAGCCTTTAGCGCTTCAAAACCATTCCAACAGTAGTACATTATTTCGCTATCGTGATCTCTATCACGTTTGACGGATCTGTGTTTGCCGTCTGCAACGGTGAAGAAATTTATGGCAGTCGGAAATCGTAAAAATCTTACGTTCGGTAAAATTAAGTACTTTTAATCTTTCAGCGACATTCTGTAGAGTTACAATCTTCTTGAAAGGGAATCCAAACTTAATTGTTCGATGAATATGCCGCTGAAATCCAAAAACGGTTTATTGATTGTAGACAGCAGTAAAAAAGATCGAAACAAGTTGGCAATAAAGAACAAATACAAAACGTAAAAAAATTAATTTGAGCAACAGTACATAGAGTTAATTTAATTACTATATTTTGACAAGAGAAAAAAAGAATTTATTAGAAAAATGTTAATTAAGTAATTCATTATTTTAAATTCATTATTATTATTCATAAATTTCTATTAAATCTTAAATTTAAAATAAAATTTTAAAAATTATTTTAGCATTTCTTAAACTTGTAAACTTATATTTCCAAAACTTTTTTTTAATTAAGTAAAAAATTATCTTTAAAGAATGATGCATCGGAATAAAATAATGTATAAATTTTATTTATTTTTTCAAACACTTTTATTTACTTGTTTCGTGTTTATAAAAATGGTGTTTCGTAATAGATTTTACATTTATTTTCTAATGTGCTAGCATTTTGAAACCTCGTATAGTAGTTTGTTTACAAAGAGCACTGTAATTATTTGCTAATCAATTATTTTAATTAAATTTTGATTCTTTATATGTGGCGACACCTGGGGAGAATTTCAGGAAAAAAAGGAATTTAAGGTGCGGTGTTTAGCGAAACATTATTTCAAATAGCGTTCTAGTTTGAAACAAAAAAGATTTAGGGAATTATCTTGAAATTGTCAACTATGGGTGAAAGTTAAAACGCGAGGACACCATAGAAAAGTCGTATTTCACTTAAATTCGCAAATTTTTTCCACTGATTTTAAATATGTATTATAATAGCAATTTCCTTTTCTCAGGTGTTGTGTTTGTTCGTAAATACCTTGCAATGGCCTTAAATGAATTTTTAGTTCGCACGTACTGGTTCACAATTAAAAGTTTTAAAAATCGATTAAAGGAAACGAATCAAATCTAAAACATGATCATGTAGTAGTTTTCACAACTATCGGTTCATATCTCATTTAAATGCAAAAAGACTATAACCGAAAATCAGTAATAATACATAGAAAAAAATTCCGATTTAAACAGTTAAAACATAACAAATTCCACAAAGTTTAAATTATTTTCGACAATTGATTTCATTACATAAATTTTAGAAACCCTTTTAATTATTTTACAGCGCGTGGTGAGTCAGGATAACCTGGCTGGTAGGACGCTGGATTCTCGTCCCTTGGATTGCGAGGTCGAACCCAACAGGTCGAAGACTCGCTGTGTGTGTGTGGTGGGTGGCGCACGAATAAATCTATCGTGGTCACAAAGTCCTCCACGTCGAGAGTATTACCACTGAGGGTACTGGATCAAGGGTGATCGTTCTCTGATTCAGATCTAAATTGCGATCTGTCTGTGAGTGAATGAAAAGGGTTGTGACGTGTGTGTAGCTAAGTGATACTCTTGTCCCTAGATGGCGTTATTGAAAGGAGAAGAGACGCCCCCTTGTCCTAAAAGCACTGACCTCTAAAGTCCGTGGGCTTGTCTATAACAAGTGCCATTAAAAACAGCAACAACGGCATTGTGACATTGAAATTAGATAAGAAATTTTGACGGTGGAATGTGCATTCAATAAAAACTCCATTTAAAATTATCTTGACTCTGCTAATTCCTTTTTCAAGTTTTTCACTGAGGGCCTTATCCACTACAATAAAGTCAATAAGAGAAAAACTCTTAGTTTTTACTTTCAAAAATGCTCGTACTTTAAAATAATTAGCCATGAAATATATAATTCTTTCATTGAAATAAAAAGTTATTAATATTCAATTAATATTTTATATAACTTCATATCATAATAGATTTTTGCAGCAAAATTTTTTTAGCTTCAAATTTTGATAGTCATGTCATTCACTTATTCTATTATGTACGCCTTAAGCCATTCTGTTCATTGTACACGCATCGCTCTCTAGTTTTCTATCAGCATTCAATTTTAAATTAAAATGGAAATGATGAAATTGCAGTTACGTATTAAGACGTATTTTACTTAATACAATAATTAAAGAAGTATTAAACGAAATAATAAATAGTTAAATAAATAAATAATTAATAATTAAATAAATAAATAAATAAATATCTTTAATTAAAGACGCATTTTAATTAATCCAATCATGTCTTTCTTTTCTAAAAAAAATAAGGGAACTGATAGTAGAGTCGTTCGGCAGTGAAGTCTTATGTGCACTACAGAAAAATTTTTATAACTAATAATATCTCAAAGAATTGTTTCATAAAAACTTCATGGATTCTTCGCAAAATTCAGTTTTTAGCTTTATTTTTTAAAATATATAAATGCTGTCAATAATAACATTTATCTTTTTATTTTTCTTCGCTTTATAAATATATTTCAAAAATTATGAAGTTTAAGTTTAAGAGAGTTCTCTGGTCTCAAGAAATCATATTCTGTGAAATAGTCTTGACACTCCAACTTTTAAATAAATAAATGAACATTTTAGTCTTCTGCTATCAAATGTGACCGATTTATGAAATTTTGAATATTAAAATACTAGAAAAATCAACATTTTCATAATCTAGATCAATCACTTGAGAAACCCTGGGAGATGATTGGCTTCTTTGGAATGCTGAGTTTCTATAGAATAGTGATATTGAAATTTCAATAAATTATTAGATTTAGTGATTGATTTAGTGGATTGGAGTGCAACTCTTTTTATTTAAGATATGTACCTCAAGAATATTTTGTTAAATATGATTCACAGGACAGAGCATTTATATAAAAACTTAAAATTCGTAATTCATCAGCATTTATTGACTCAATTTACATAAATTATAATTATTTATTTCATATAGACCATTTATTACCAGATGTATGTCTATTACTATAGGCTTACAAAATAGCTGTTAGGCTCCAATAAAGTTAAAATCTTCTACATATTAAGCCACCATATTTGCCTTAAATAAAACTGTTTCATCGAATTTGTATTATAGGTATTGTTAAAGATCATAAAAAACGTTTCTTTGCAATTACTTTTCAAAAAATCATATTTCATATTTATTTCATTTCATACAGACAGGTGCTGGAAATTACACTTTTATA
This sequence comes from Argiope aurantia, assembly GCA_026543865.1. Lineage (NCBI taxonomy): Eukaryota > Metazoa > Arthropoda > Arachnida > Araneae > Araneidae > Argiope > Argiope aurantia. The sequence continues at coordinate 29,782 of JAPMOR010061185.1, read as the reverse complement.
TTTTTAACTGACAATGATAATTAATTTCTTTTCTAATTTGAACTTTTGTCAATATGATGGCAGCGCGTTCATAACACTCAATTTTTCCCATGTAAACTATAAATTTTATTTAAATAATTCTTATAACTTGTAAAGAAAAACGAATGCATATTCTTAATTATTTTTTCTAAAAATTAAATTATAATTCAAGGATTAGGAGAATAGGCTCCCATTTTTTGCATACAAAATGAGTTATAAAATAGTTATTGCCACTTTAGATTCCAAAACAGAATTCCCCACTTTAAATAGGGCGTTCAACTCTTCTATTCATTTTTACATAAAACATAATTAAAAAGTAAAATATTATGTTTATGCCGATCACAGATAATCTGTGATTGAAAGTATTAATAGCATTTACTAATATCATCAAGTTGCTCCAAACGATCTTCGAAAAGTAAGTAAAACAGCTAATCTCACTTTACACATTTGATATCTGACTCTGAAGGGAGTTTCTAAACTTCTTCATATCCTCCAAACTACTGTGGAATCGACTGAGTCAGGGCGTTCGAAAATCATGAATTATCAAGGGTTTAAGTGATAAGTGAAACTGTCCAGAAATCACCTTAGCGACATGTTTTATCCACCAATGTTTTCACCGCAGACATGATAAAGATTTGGTGGGTTTTTTCTAAGGAACAATGAAATAGTTTTCTCGGAATCTGAAAAGGAATTTTGCCGCCTTGTCAGAGGAGAGTGATCTTAATGGCACAATTTCTCTTCTCCTTTCAGGTCTATTGAAGCGAGTATGATTGATTAAACAGATTGTAACAGTTGAAGAAATTCTCAAATATACAATAGGGGTAATTAAGCAAAATAAATTTGGTAGACGATGCCTTCTTTTGTAGGAGAAGAATTGTAGTGTTATTAGAAAAAAAAATTAGATAATTACTTAACGGCGAGTTTTTAATTCCTTTGTGGTTTGGTTTAATTATATTAAAGTCCCGTTTTAAAGCAACACTAGGGCTTATTTTGGGACGGACCTCGTAATTTTGAACCGCGGTCAGATGACGAGGACGACACCTGAGCTGGCACCCCCCTCTCCCCACCACACCACACCAACGGGAGGAAGTTTAGTCAGGACAGATTTAACGTGCAACAGATCCCCTTACACGACGGTTCTTCGGTAGAATCGGGTCTCGCACCTGAAACTCTCCGGTTCCGAAGCCGAGACCTTACCACCAGGCCACCGCAGCCCAATTCCTTTGTGTATGTGTGTGTGTGTGTGTGTATCTTATTGAAGGCAATATAAGATTGTCACTATATAATGAAGTGGTAAGTTTAGAAATGTATCATAAATATCAACAAATAACTAATAATTCCTAAAATATTTCCCAATATTCTAATTTTTAAGAAAATATTAATTTTTTCGTCAACTGTTATTCATTTTGCTTTTAATAAGATTTTCTACAAATTTACCAAAGAAGCAAATGCATACACATGGACAAATAGAAAGATGGTGTTATCTTTGAGGAATATAAGAGTTTGATACAAAAGGTGGTATCTACAATTTATACAAGTCGTAAAAAAAATGTTTTATAATTGAAATTTCTAAATTTTGCGAAAATCTTTTGATAATGTTACTTACTTGCTCTTACATATTGGGAATGTATTTTCATTCAAAAATATATTTTCAAATTGAGAAAGTTGTATTATGCTGAGACTGCTTCTATTCTCTGACTTAAATTTGTTAACGATATTTCTGAATATCCTAGTTCGGATCTACAATTTAAACAAAGTAACATCCAGTGGCGAATTTGGAATAAAATATTACAGAAAACATAGCATTATATGTATTTAAATGAACAGCATTTGTATTCATGAGATTCTTGTATTTAATCTAACTGAAAACAAAACACAACTATTATTTTCTGACTTCATTCTCCAAACAGCGTCAGAGAGTGGAAACGAGGAACAGGTGTAGATTTTATTATATTGATTGAAAAGAAGAAAGATATTTTCCGGTACAGAGGAAACTAATATTAAAGTCTTTGCTTTCTCAAAATAGATTATAATAAGTACAAAAAAAAGGCAATAGAATTATGAAACTGAGTCTCGGTTTGATATCCTATCGTTAAAACAAACATTTTTAGAATTGAATGTCAGACTGAATAGCTTGACTAAAAAACGAAATTTAACGAAAAGAACTTCTTGAAGGCAGGGGGAAATGTTACTTATGTATTTTTAAACGAAGAAAAAAATATTTTGTTAGTATTTTGAAACTACTTTAGTTGCGAATATTCTTCTTTTTATTTAAGAAGAAAGTTTTCTGATAGTTAAAGATCAGAGTTTAAGACCAGATTCGATGATCTGGAATGCAGCCACAAACAATTCAGAATTCTTTAAATTTATGTCAAAATTTCATGACATAACATTTTATATCTAAATTACTTTTTTTTAAATAAAATCACCAAAAGTTTTGAAATAATCTCGAAAGATCCCCAGACTTCAAAGACGAATACTTTCTGTTTATTTCCATTTAATAAACAAAAATTGTTCTATAAAATAGTTGTCATTTTTCAATGCATGGACACTATCTTGACTTTACAAATCTGCTTGTTCCAAAAAGAAAACAATACGGCGTAATATAATATTTTTTATCAAAAGAGGTCACATTCCTTCTAAAAAATGCAAAAGGAATTCCAGATATGTCTCTCATACTCACATAAATCACCTGAATCATTAATAAAACGTCCTTTGATAAGGACGATAATATCGTCAAAAAACTCCTGGCCTTCAAGGTGACATGTATTTAGATTAAAAAAAGAAGATGTACTTATTTTTTTTAAATCAGACATCTTTGTGTAGTATCTTGAAAAATGTTCAAAATTTCAAATAATATGTATCGCCTCTCATGCGCCTGATCAATATGCAAGATCGCATTAAATCGCATAAATTTCGGATGAAATTTATATTAACGGAATTCTTTTACTTCCTTGTATAGAAGTATGAAGAAAGTATAGAAGTATGATTTCAACGGATCTCCCTATTTCAGAGTTCCCTGAGATTTAAAAAAAAAAAAATCAGATTTTCAGTATAGTGTCTGTCTTTCAATCTGTGAAGGCAATTATTCAAAAACACTTCGAGCTAAATAGGTGAAATTTGGTACATAGACTTTATATCTTGATATCTTCATAGATTGATATCGAATTTTGAAGGTCGTCGATTCAGAGGAAATCTGGTTGACTATTGAATTAAAGGGAATTCGATAATTACAAAACACATCGAACTAGATGAATAAAATTTCGTGCACATGTTTAGCATTCTAATGTAAATTCATATTAAATATTCAAATCCCTTATTTTTCAAATTTGCGATACGTCGGTCTACAATTTTGCGTGCAAGCAATAACTTAAAAACATAATGACTTAAGGAAATGCAGTTAATGATCTTGCGACTATAACTGTAGTTCTGTGTTAAATGCTGGTGTCTATTGGTCGTAAAAAGGCATCTAAAATACATATCCATACGATAAATTTAATAAAAATGCTAAAATAAAGATAGATATTTCGTAACTATTGTTAGCCAGTGCCATGTAATACATTCGTGGCCTGACTCCCGTTTTGCAATTTTATGGAGGAATTTTGATGGGGAATATGCGAAGAATTGTCGGAAAGTCTATTCCCGCAGGTTTTACGTCACAAAAACTGCAGCTCGTTGTAAGAATAACCTACTTCGTAGAAAGTGACTTTAACTAAAATTTAAGCTTGCACCGCACTTGAAAGCAAAGTAAATTTGATTTCAAAGGACTAATTATCAATTCAATGTTTTCTAAACAATTGCTTTTGAATAAAGGACAGAAAGGTCTTCGCACATTTCATCTTTATTTGCTGTAAAGGAAAAAAGTGTTTAAATTACATATTCGTAAGATAGGGTCTGTGAAAATGATATACTCGTGGAAAGGATCTATATTTCGCAACTATTAGAAGCTAAAATTATACAATGGATTCGTGGCCTAACCCAAAATTTACAATTTTACATGGCAGGAGGGGGGTAAGATCTTTAAGGGAAACATGCAAAGATTTTTAAGGGATCTTATACGAAGATTTTGTTGTGAAAATTGCAATTGACAGTAAGAATAACTTCGAAGTAAGTGAACTTTAACTAAAATTTAAATTTCCATCATCCTTGAAAGCAGATTAAATTGTATTTCAAAAGACTGATTCTCAAATCAATATTTTTCTAAGCAATTGCTTTTGAATAACGGATAGAACCTGTCGTTGCACATTTCACCATTATTTGCTTCAAACTTATTTAAATTAAATTTCCGATGAATAGTTCTAGTAAACTTGTATTCATTAAGAAACTGAGATTTTATATTAAAAACAATTTATGAGTTGAATTTATTGTTTAAAAAATTATTTTCTTGAGTTTACTAAATATCTTTTTAACATCATTCTCAAACACAGTTGCTCTCGCTAACACTGATCCTAAAAGCTTATTTTTCGCATTATTAATAGGAAATTATAATACAAGATTTCTATATATACATTATAATACAAGATCTCTATATATACATAATAATACAAGATTTCTATATATGCACTATAATACAAGATTTCTATCGAATGCATCGACAAAGATAAAATATCTGTTTCAGTTATTTTACTCTACATACAAGTGTCCAATCTATTAGTAGTCCAATAACTAATTTCTATATTTTAGATATAAGCACATATTTACAATTTAAAAAATGCTTTGAATGACGTAAAGATTATATTTTATGTGTTTTGAGTTAATAAATGTACCGATGAAAAAATGAGCTATCTGAAATTTTAGACATTCTCTCGATTCTGCTAGTTGAATTTAGTAGTAAAATATTTTTGCTGCAGTAACGTTTCAAAAGAAATTACATTTTTTACTACTAAAAGTGGCCGAGTTGTTAAACTTTTATTATTTTAATCCAATTAAAGTTTGGAAAGGGGGGGAAATGACTTTTTGATTGATCGATTTATTGGTGGATTTTCCTTGAGGCAGGATTAAAGTGGCAATAAAAGCATCTAAAATAGAGGCTTTCAAAACTACAGTACTACGTAAAATAGCAAAATATTCATGAATATTTTATGAAATAAGGATAACTGAACTGGAGAACAATAGGCAAATTAAGCTTTCTTAATTTTTTTTTCAAAATTTCATTTATTGATTCAAACAATCTAATTCGAAATTCGGTTTTACAAGAAACGATAAAAAATTGTTAAAATAAGTAAAAATAAATTAGTAAAAAGAACACTCAGAAATATGTGAAAAAATACTCAATTAATTCATCTTTATAAATATTTCATCTCATATTTTCTAAATATTTTACTATTGCTTAATAATTTTGCTTATTGAGATCCAATTTTGTTTTGCAAAAATCAGAACTTACCTTTTCAAAATGCCTAACTACAGTTTAAACAAAGTTATATAACAGTATATTCTAGATCGAAATACCTAAACTTTTCAGAAACTTTTACATTTTCTAATCCATATTTCAATTTTATCAGTTTTAGATGTTTATTTAATTTACTGTTAAAAAACAGGAGAGGTTGGAAAATTCAAAATAGGGACTAGAAAATTAGATTATATTCAAAATAGGGATAAGAAGAAAAAAGTAATTCTTTTCTTTTTTTAGTTTAGAAATTCTATAAGTAAACATACTAACTTATTTCAGCTATTAGATAGTTTATTCTCAGAATTAATTTCCATAAAAATATTCATTGTTTAAAATTAATAATAAAACCAATATCTTAAAATTAAATTAATTTAGGCATATGATATAGTTTCAATGTGTATCATATTTGTAGCAATTTCCCTAAAATTTTGTGATTATTGCATTATTTTTTATCGTCATCTCTCTAAACCGTAAAAAAACCCATAATTTTAGACAAATTTTATAATCTTTGAAAACTATTCTAGAAATAAATCATCAACCTCTGAAAAATTCTTTTGCTTCTATTTCAAGAAAGGAAAAATTTTTTTAATTACTTGAATGCAAACAGTATCAAGTCTAAAAAAAAAGATTTCAAAATAAAACAACATTGAAAGAAATTGGAATCAAAAAGCAATCAAAAGCAAAATGGCTCAGGTTTATTACGAAGCCATTCATGTAACTTCAGATAGATTATCATATTCCACGTCAGTGGAAGAATTACTCGCCTTCTATTCATTAGCAAGTTTGTTTGTTATAACGAAATCATTTCTTTCAAAAGAATGGAAACGTTGAATGCCTTTTCATTTCTAAGAAATATTTCGAGTGGGAATTTAACCGATTCACACGACGATCGCTTAATTCATTTAGCTTAATAATATATATGGCAATTCGGGTTTAATTATCGATTTTAATAGCCAAAGGCCAATATAAAGTTCAAATGTTTTTAGAGATATACAAGAAAAGTTAAACAAGTTAACTTATTCAGCATCTTCTTTTTGAATACGAAGTGGAGCAAAATGCTTCAAATTCTAAAAAATAATTATGTAGCAGTTGCATTACACTTATCTTCTCTTTTGGATACTAGATGGCGATACCTGATTAAGCCATCCCATATGTCATCCCATAATGCATTGCGATTGTAATGAGAAGGAGATGTGACGCTGAACTGTGAAGCGCGCGCGTAAATGTCTTGTCTTTGTGTTTGTAATTGTTTAGTGTGTGAATGTGATTATTAAAGAAATGTTTCCTACAACATTCGTCCTGTTGCTTCCTGCACAGATCATAATAATCCACATACCACCACATTGGCCCCACGTTGGGCGCCAATAATTATTTATAAAAGAAAAATATTAGAAACTAACTATTCTTTCTTCTGCAGTTAAATAGGAACAAATTTCTGGAAGGCAAAATAATTTGTAACTAACTTAGACCTTAGCAATGAATATAATTAGACTATAGCCGAAAACTCAATGCAAACTGACTGAAATTTTGTGCAAGTCTATGTCAAGCAATTAACTGGGATGAAATAAATTAAATATGGTGTGTGTGTGCATGTCTAAAGCTGCCTATCTTCCAATATAAGCAAAATGTACTGCACAGCGTCGTATCTGACGCTTGTGGGGAATACTTCAAAAACATTTGAACGAGGAAAGTAATTTTTATCATCACAAGATTTTAAAAACTTTCTCTTTGATTTCAGGGTTTTTATTCTCTCATTTCAAACCCTTTTCCAAAAAGCAATATTTTTTAAAGTGTTTTTTGAAAAATTGAAAAAATGATAGAAAGCCTCACGATACCAAGAGGTAAACATATATTAATTAAAACGGCAAAGTTAAGTGGGCACGCACAAGTAAATAAATGGAATAAATAAATGCAATTAAATCAAATACCAGTCCACATTGTAAAAAAATATAAAAAATTTAAAGAATATTTGCAATAATTTCATCCAATTTAAACAGTAAGATATGCTATACAAAAATATTGTAGCAGAAGATTTTTTGTGCGTGTTCTTATTAATGTCAAGTCATATCCATGGGGAAGTTTAGATTCCTGTTGATAAATTTAGTTAAAACTATGTGCGCCAATCTACAATTTTGACGCAAAGATGCAAGCGAAGCTTCTCATTTTCACATTCTTATAAGTGGATGAAGAGAAACATCAAAAAATTCAAACACGAGATTTTTACGAATCTCATGCTTCAAAGATTCGTCAAAATCTTTCAACCGCCTTGAGCACGAAAAACACATTTTTGCTATTAAGTCTGTCTGTCTGTGAACTTGATGTTTTCAGCTAGAGGAAGGAAATTTGGTATATAAAATTTACATCAAATTTGTAGATATGTATCCGGTTTGAAAAAAAAAGCCATTCCCAGGTTGTTTGTTTGTTCGAGTTCAAATGAACACGAAAAATTGTAAAATGTAAGAAACTATGTTGAAAAAATTCAGTATACAGTTTTAGCACCCGAACATAGATATATATCAAATTTTAACCAAAACTGTCAAAGTTTAGGCAGTTTGTTGGTCTGTATTTTCTCGTGAATCTAAACGATCGTGTGAAAACGAACAAATCTAAGATTTTTTTTTATATCAACCATACTCAGCAATCGATCGCTGAAAAAATACTGTAGATTAAATTAAATTTACCCAAAAATTAATATTTCTTCATTATTGTTTGCCTTTGCAGGCATTCGGTACTTGCATGTATTTTGATCGGTTTTTTTTCACTTTAATAAAGCATTGATTGAGAAAAACTTTAAAAATATATATCAATTAAAATATTTTTCCATTTTCGTCCAATAACTCCTAAAATTCATTGCCTTCGAATTTTTTTGGTCCTCTAGGCCGTTCTTTGTTATTGACATCGAAATCACCATTTTTAAATCGTTGAAACTAAAACCGGCAATAGGAATATGACGGAGCAGCATCAACATAAGTTTCTAAAAGTGTCTGATGGGCGTCGGCAGCAGATTTCTTCAAATCAAACAAAAAAAATCAATGAATGTCAAAAATGTAATTCGGACTCTTCCATGTTTGGGGTCTTTATACACTGAGTAACTCAATAATACTAGCTAAAACACTTTCAAAATGATAACAATAAAGTAATAGTAGATTGCTTTATAGTAAGTTAAACAATAAAATAATAGTAAATTGAGCCTCAGCTGACATATTTCATGTCAACCCAACACTAACCTATCTTGAAATCTACTCCGTCAAAAATATGCACTTTAGAGGGTCCCACCTGCTCACCCTTGGTACTTCAGTGAAAGTCCTGGTTGGTGTCACCATCCGGATATCTCTAGAAAACAGCAGACGGCTCTCTCTCGTTTTTTGAGTGGACACGCGAAATCCCTCACCTTCCAACATGGCCGGAAGATCTTTGCTGAATGTCCTTGGTGCAAGGCAGATCAAGCCTCCCCCAATCATATTCTTAAATGTTTAAATTCTACTATTTTTGAGATTTTAAGGGATCC
>JAPMOR010061185.1:0-20857 GCA_026543865.1 Argiope aurantia | reverse complement strand
AAACAAAAAGTACATTCTAAATTAGAAAATAAAATAATATGAATAATAATGGTAATCAAAAATCATGTTAATGGCATTACAATTGTCTCTAATTTATGGCAAATGAAAGTGTTTCCTGGGCCCCTCTGTCTGTTCCCTCGCCAGTTCTCTTTTTAAATTATATTAAATATTAAAAAGAATTCCTTACTGCTCTTTTCATTTTTTTAAATTTATTTTCGTACTGTATTTGTTTCCAAATTCAGTTATGTTTAATTCGAATTTTTAAATAAATCAAATTCGAAATTGCATTTTACCCCATCATCCTTGAATTAGTCAAGTGTCCCTGTAAACATCTTTTTCTGCTTCAAAATTTCGTTTTTCTCTCCTTTATCTAAAAACTGAATAAAATCATAATTTGAAATTTTTCTCTTTATTATTGAATTGTCAATAATCCATCATAATATTGTTACGAAATTTTCTTTACCGGGGTTTGGATAGTGGAAGTGATATGGTGTGTAGAACGCTCAATCAGCAGACGGTAGTAGAAAATAAAACAACGACGTTTATTTACACGAAGACACACAGGACAGCACAAAGCGACAACTATATACAACACAGAAGACGATTATCTTCACCCGAGACGTGTAGCATACAACAGCACACACAGCAGCACTACTTCTACTTCTCTGACTCGGATTACTGACTTCGCTCCGTCGATTCCGCTGACTCTTCTTCGACCACTCCGTCCACTCTGACTACTGGCTTTTCCGCTCCGTCTTCGGACTACTCGTCGTCCCCGACTACTGGCTTCGTCGTCTCCTTTGGCAGCGGCGGTCGCTTCCTTTTATAGGTCTCAGGAGGCGGGGCTAGAAGCCTCTCAACCAATCAGGAACGTTCAAGGCGTATCTCGGTTCCTACTGGACGGATCGGGAAAATTCTCGAAGTTTCGGGTATTATCTATTTTGGCGCCAAAGTCTCAAAATTCGTCGCCAAGTGATCGCCAAGTTTGTCGCCAAGCTCTGGGACCTCCGACGCACACCTGGACTTCGTCCCATTCAGATGACTGTAAAACTTTTTTTTTCTGTTGATGGAACCAACTATGCTGGGAAGCAGCATTACGGATTCGTAACAATATTTTGTTGTGTGAAATAAATTGCTTTTATTCGATCTTAGTACTTACATTCTTAATTTTTACCTACTTATCCTTGAGATTTTAATCAGAATTTAAATTTAGTTGCTTTTCAATTCTATTTAAATTCAGACCGAATTGAAGTGATGCATCAAAAAAAGAATAGCTTTTCCTTTCATAAGTTCATGAATTTAGCATTGAACTTCTAAATAAGAATTTTATAATCTGTTTCAGTTCTTCATCTTCGTTCTAACTTTCGTTTCAATAACTTGTAATAATACTGTTCTGACAACTAAGAAAAGCAAATCTTAAATCTTATAAACTAGAAAATGATTAATGCATTTTATTTCGAGTTTATGCATTCATCATCAAAGTCGTATATTAAAGTTTATACAGCTTAATTGATGTTTTTTTTTAAAGTAACACGTTCTCTGACAGACAAGCAGAACTCCAAAGTTATTTTTCTTCTGCAGTGAGTTTTCCTAAACTGATACAATAAGGAAGATTTCCAATTTTTCACTTTTCTTTTTAGAAAAGATTGAATTCGTGGTACAAAATGGTGATTTCAATAGATGTGTTAAGTTTCCAATGTAATTGTGAATAAATTTCATTAACTTTTTTATTATTATGAGAATTGGATTATCGAGAATCGGTGAATTTTATCTTCCCATACAAATACGAAACTGAATAAGCTTCTTGCGAGCTAACACTGTTATTATATGATAGATACAGAATCATATCATTGAAATTATTTGTGAAATTGAAAGGAACAAAGTTATTGAAAAATATATGATTTTTTCATAGAGAAAATGTTTTAGTATGAATGATCCAGGAACAGATCATTGAAATTATTAGTGAATTTGCAACGAACAACTTGTTGAATAATGATGCCATCCTCCTTCATGACGATGCAAAGTACTACAATGCCCTCCAAACACTAGATTTGAAGCAAAAACTTCATGTGAAAGGTATAGCTTCAGCTTCCATAAAATCTTTAATGTTCTCCAGTTCTTTTCCTAGCTCAAGAAGTGCTAGTCAGGCAAAATGCTCTCTTCAACAATCAAATCAAGACCGTTGGATAATTAATTAAGGGACAGGCTTGTTGCATTATCATGATATGTAAGCGCACTAGACATGCGTCTGGGCCTTCAAGACGCTTCCCATTTTTTATAATGATAATATTAAGTTTACTCAAAGATTTTTAAATTTATTTCCATCTAACACGTTCTCACAAATTTGACACACAAAAAATGTCACAAAATAACATACCATACTTCATTAATTCAAGTAATTGCTTTAGGGAATTATTGCGTGCACATGTATTTGAAAGTGTAGATAACCATGCGATCAACCCTTTCACAGATTTAATCACATTTTGATAAGAATCTATTTTTAATTGCTAAATCTGTGTACCAAATTTCATTTATTTGACTTTTTGCGTTTTGAAACTATCGAATTCACTCGCATTTGAACGAATAGACAGATAGATTTCCTTTGTATGGACTTCGTTCAAAATTTGATAGAAGTTTACAAATTTAATTTGAAATCCTTGCATCAAATTTCATCCGTCAACCTCAAAGCGTTTACAAAGTATGCATTTCTGTTCGCAGACAGACAGACAGGCACAATACCAGAAATTAAATTCTCCGGACTCTGGAAGGGATAAAACGAGAGGAATCTCAAAATTCGATTTCAAATTTTTGGCTATTATTATACAACTTTTTCTATATTTCGAATACGACAAAATAAAAAAAAGCGATTTGATACTTTTGTCAATTACAAATGAATCGGACATAATCTGTCGCCAATGTCATCAGACGTACTTCACAAAAACAACTAAGAGAGCTCATCACACTTTATGGATTTAATACCTTAAACAGGGGTGAGTTATGAACTTCATTATCCTGCAGAATGTTCCCGAATAGATAGAATGTACTAAGCCTAAGCATCCAAATATTAAGAGGTCCGGATTTTCGAGTGTTAAGTTAAGCCATCCAGAATGCATGGCTGAATCTTTTCCACACAAGTGTCTCCGACCCGCCTATGATAAGAATTCTGAGTGGAATAATGAAATTCCTACTTCAGAAATGTGGAATGGAATCCGACTCCTCTCTTCTTTGAACATTTTCTACAGTACAGTTCTCTTGTACATTTTGGAAAATGCCTCTGGAAAAGGCGTTTGGCGTGTTTTCCTTAAAAAATATTCTTTTGCATTGAAATTATTTTTATTTAAACTATCTTCCACAGCAACTAATTTCCATCAATTTTCAGAGAATTAATCCATTCTTAGCTAATCCATTTGTGAACCAAGTTCAGTAAGATTGTTTGGAAGCAGATTTTTCAGCGAATCAATAAATTTACCAAGATTGATTTAAATAAGCATCGAATTGGTATATAGGTGCAAAGAGGCGACATAATCTCATAATTAAGCAATCATAGAAAAGCTCCTTTGTTTTTTTCTGTATGATACAATAACTCAAACATACAGTGACTTAGAGAGAAACAATGCAGCATGCAAACTGAATTAAAAAAATTTTAGATTTCGCCAAATGTTGGACTGATTCCTTTAACCAGAAGATGTCTTTTACAAAAGCGTCTATTTAAATTTCTAGAATACAAAACAGTAACATTCATTAAATAAACACACTTACGATATTTATTTTTATCATAAATGAACACACAGAAAGTAAATGAAACTCCTATTCGCTATTTGCACTGTTTTTTTAAATATGCGAATTGGCTTAATATCAAGATAAATTGCTATATTTATTTTTATATTAAATTTAGAATGATATAAAAAAATCGTTTGCTTCACAAAATACTTTTGAAATTATTAACGATAATTTTTTAGAACGTGAAAGACCAAACCATTAAAAATAAGAGTATTATTAAATTGCCCAAATGGGATTTTATTAAAATCATTTGAGAACAGCTCTCATCACATGTTACAGGTGACATCTTCATAATATAAAAGAAATTTGAGAAGAGAGCATTCCACATTTACTTTATTAATGAAATTTACTCCAGTATAGTGTAAAAATTCTTAGGCAAATTTTTGAACTATAAATAAATTTCATTATCGAATAATGAATTTCTCTACCGTGTGTTTTTATCTTGTTTAACTTAAATTCGTTATTTCCTGAAAAAAAAATGAATTACAATGTCCTCTACCATATTTATCTTAGATTCAGAAAAAAGAAAATGTAGTAATTAATTGTTTGTAGGTTGCAAGAAAAATTTGTAATTCAAATTGCTATCAAAGAATCCTGCATAGATTCATTTGCACAATTTGCAGAACATGCGATGTTTCCATTTAATTATTGTTATTTCCATTATTTTCCATTTTAATAAAATTTCTACGCACTCATCAACTAAAAAAGGAGAAATCTCTTTGTGCGCATTGAAAGGAAAATAACTCTATTATAGATTAGAAGAAAATTAGGAAAAAATAGTGTTAAGTATAAAAGCAAAATTCTGTGCAATAAAAAATAAGTTTTAAACTTGAATTATAAACATTATTTGTGAACTAATTTAAAATTTATATTTGATTTTTATTCCATATGTGTTTCTTGGCATTAAAAATATTTGCTTCTATATAAAATAACATGCATAAGAAAATTTTAAATGTTAAATATTTTCTATGTCATTGATCTCATATTTTTCTTTTATGAAGTGTTTCGTATTCGGAATTTATTCATTTTACTGCAAAATATGCTATAAGGTGAGTGATGGCCATAAAGATCTTCTTAAGAATTCTGAACATGAAATAATCTATAACGTACATAAAAAATATTTATAACAATGAAGAAACTTCACATGGCAATTTGTGCAATCGTGATTTTGTAAAGATATAATGAAGGATTAGCAATCAGTATGGAAACTACAAGAGAGCAATTTTGGGGGAGATCTTGAAATCTTGTAGCCATATTCCGTTTGTAACTTTGCCCATTTATGATAAGACATTAATATTGATACATTCAGTGATATCAAAATTTAGCTATTGGGTCTTAAAATATAGAGACATAAATACTGTAAGATATAATTATCATTTTTTGCAAATACTTCCTTTAATAAATTTGAATTCGACCTCTTCAAATTTCAAAACTTTACAATTGAGAAGCTTGGAAAGCGGATAAACAGAGAATGTTGTTTCTTCAAGTTAGTGGTATTTTCGCATAACTAACGAATTAAAATAATATTTGCAAACATGGTGATGTTTTTAACTTTCACATCTTAATTATGAAGCAACAATAGTAAATCAGCGGGTGTTTACTATTATCTCCTATCTCCTGTTATACTATTGTTTACTATATACTATTCTGTTATACTATTATACTATTGTTACTATCGCTTACTATCTCCCTGAAGCTTTCTCACATATTCTCCAATGATGGCCTTATCCACCTTTTGAAAGACTGCGAATTTCGTGCATGGTATTGGTGAATTATGGTTACAAAATATAGATCTTTGACTTGAATCTATCATTTTTATCGAATCTATATTGAGAAAATGTATTTTCAAGACTTTTTTACAGACCAATTGACACGAAAATTTGACGTAAAACTACAATTGTAGTAACAAGTCACGAAACTACAGTTGCAATTTAACTCATTACGTTTATAAGTATTATGTTTATTGTATTGCGTTTATAAGTATTATGTTTATAAGTATGAATTCTAACTCATATATGAATTCTAAGTATGAATTCTAAGTCATATATGTGTAAGTGCAGATAGACTGGTAGTCAATCGTACTTATTTTCCTCGTGTATTTTCTTAATCTTTAAAAATGCATTCTTGAGGATTTTTGTACCATGATACTTTTGTCAAACAATAAGCAAGACTCTATTCTCTACTGGGATCTTACACTGAAGAAGAAAGAAAAATACAAATTCTTGAAAAGAGTAAAGAAAACTGTTCAAAGGATATCCATAATTCATACATCATCAGAGATTCCTTCTATGACTCTACCATTGCGCAAAAAAAAAATCTTGTTTATCTTGCTATTGGATCTAGAGTTCGGGGTTCCATAAAACTGAATAATGCTATTAATTTTTACATGTCTTTTAATACATCTTAGTGATTGATTACTGTATAATAAATTAGGTAAAAAAAAGTTGGAACATTGTAAAACTAGGAAAAATATAAATTGTTAAAAAATTTTAAAATAAAGAAAAAAATAATGAAATTTAATACAATATAAAATATATGAAAAATTCATATCTCTCGAATATATGACAAAAAAAAATGCTCATATCTAATGGCAATCTTCATTGGCGATCAATCGCCTATTCGGAAGTCGGAATGAAATCTTCAGAAAAAATTTTTCATCATAAATATTTAGATTCCAGCATTTGTATTCATGAAATCTGTATTTTTGATGAAAGCGAAGAGGAAGGTTAATTTTTGTATTGATTATGGGATCAATATCAGAATAAGGATATGAAAAATGAAAAATAATTTTGATTATAATAATTTTTTTTCTAATAAAAGGAAACCATTTTTAAAATCATTGTTTGTACAATATATAAGCGAGTAAATTAATGAAAAAAATGTTGATTTTCCACTTACTTAAAAATGTATGATTTAAAATTATATTATGAACATCTTGAACCGAAGAGTACAGTTTTGTACAAGTAAAAAGAGGGGAAATTGAAATAACAAGATTTAAGTAAGAAATCTTTCTTTTTCCACTACAACTCATATTAAACACCAAATTCTATAAAACCCACACATTTTTATAGCGTCATTTTTTAAACCTTTCTCTTTTCAAAGTTTGAATTTGGTATTACTACAATCTCTAAATTATTACCACTGTTTGAAAAAAAATTGCGTTTGATGTATTTAATAAATTACCAAATTAGGTCAGAGTTTTTATGTTTGTTAAGAACACATAAAGGAACTTCATCTACATATAAAATATCTATCATCAGAAAATCAATGAAAAGCGACAATCATATAAAAAAAAAGCATCTAAGGAAATT
The DNA here is from genome assembly GCA_026543865.1 of Argiope aurantia. Classification (NCBI taxonomy): domain Eukaryota; kingdom Metazoa; phylum Arthropoda; class Arachnida; order Araneae; family Araneidae; genus Argiope; species Argiope aurantia. The sequence goes on along the minus strand of JAPMOR010061185.1, from coordinate 13,766 downwards.
CAAAAATTGCTAATCGAAGTTTTATATCCATTTGATATATTTTCAAAATCATATCTAATCAAATTTTTATTATTTTTTACTTTCCAAAAACACAGCTAAACAAGACTTGGATGGCGAATACGTCAATCCAAAATTAGATTAATCTATGTTAGCAGTGGAACTGATAGACGAAACCTCCAAACCACTGACCAAATAGCTGACGTTTCTGACTAATATAACATATATTAATAACTTACGGAAAAAATTAGATGTCAGTGTCTCTTATAAAAATCGTTTGGTTTAATTGATATTATATTTTAGTTAAAATCAAACAATAAAAACTTCAGACAATTAAAATATTTCTTATATTACAATATTATATAAATACATTTTTTAACTTTAAAAAAATATAAATGAACGGACTTACAATCCCCTTCGAATATGTGAATCAATGTAATATGAGAACGCATTTTTTTAGAATTGTAATGTATTTGCAAACTTTCTTTCGTCAACAGTTTAAATTCACTTAACTCGACCCATTAAAATGAAAATAAAGTTTAAAAAATCAGTTAAGGAAATTTATTTCAGAAGGAAAGAATAATTTTAAATTTAATAAATTCGATTTAAAAAAAGGTTAACAATGGAAAAATAGAAAAAGATTTCAAAAGTGGCGATTTCCAATATTTGATTTTTTCCCCTGATTATGATTAATCTGAAATGAATGCCTGCATTGATATCCTGATATCAACAAATAAATTAATTGTTTTTCTGTAATTCTAGCACATTTTTTCCTAAAAATTAGATTAAATTTAATTTCAGAAAAAATTATAATTGACTTGAATGAAGTTTTATGAATATTGTTTTCGAAATATATGATGCGAAAATTGTTTCCAAAAATATGTGATAATACTTACTTGAAATATAGTTAATAGGCATTACTGCTGATATTAAAGTATGTTTGTATACATTACTGCGAATTATGTGTATGTCATGTATATTTTTATACATGACATACATGATATTCTCCTAAAAACTACCATGTTTGAAAATTAACGTGTCACCATTGGCGACCACTTAGTTCTTCGAGATTAATGGATGCAAAAACTAAATATTTTTTAACTTTGATACTTGTAGCTTTCTCATCAAAATAACTTTAGACTTCTAATTTTGATAGAATACTAATCATACTTCCCCCAATCTCTTTAATACGTTCATTTTGTTCATTCTCCTGATTTGTCTCCCTAATTCATCCAATAATATCGCAAGAAAGAGAAGCAATATTTAAAATTGGATGCACTTTAAAGCATCTTGCAATTGCTTGATTCTAAAAATGCCACATCATTGAAAATTGATGAGGATGATAAACCTATCGTACAAAGAATAGATTTTTATCGTTTCAAAAGTAATAGCTCCAAATATTAATGTTTCTATATTGATTAAAATTTCATTTGTCTGTCTGAATCGCATCTTTCAGAAAAAAAAGTTTGTAAAACTGTAGACGTGGATCGTATAACTCATAGAACTATCTTAACAGTCCATAGATTATACGAATATTCTATTGATACTTACTCTTATGGTAAAATAATTTCTACATTGTCAGTTTTTGAATGTTGAGTTCTGGACTGACTATTCGTTAACTAGAATGAGAATAGATTGAAAAATAAGACAAATTATCAATTAAAAGGATCTGGAAATCTGAAATCGCTAAACCGTTCTGTAAGCACATTCCCTAGATGGACATAGGGAATTTTGAAAAAGTCGTTTATATATTTTTTTTTATAATTAGGTCTCATTGTGGCTACATAAATGCAAATCCTCAACATATTCGTCAATTTCATCTAACTGAATATGTCATTCTTTTAGAAATGGTTCTTTTGTAATTATTTATTTTCGAGCTACAAATAACATATGGATTAAGCAAATATGGCTACCTTTCTTCAACATCTATGCCAAAAATAAATTAGCCAAATCTTAATTCAGCCATCATAGGGGGTGGGGTGAAAACCTGCTTTTCTTGGAGATGACTCAGACATGAGGTCTTAAAACATTTTCTGATACAGAAACTTTTTTTGCGAGTCTTCAGGTTAATCATAGTTCTAAAATGATGGATGATTATTGGTAATCACCAATTAATTAAAATCACCAATTTTTTTTGAAAAGAAGTACGAAAATAACATCCTTACATGAGTAGTTATTTTCACCAAATATTTTGTTTTTCACTGTGACATATTGGAGTAAAAAATTGTAAATAAAAATAAAGATAGCAAGAAAATTAGTTGGAAACGTTTAATCTGACAAAACGGAATAATTTTTAATTAAAATGATTTTAAAAAATTAACTATTAATGAATTAACTAATTAACAAATCAATTAGCAAAAAAAGAAAGTTTGTTAAAACATTTACGTCAAGTAAATATCTTTTTGACTATTTATTAAGTTATTCAAAATTAACTAGATAGAGCAAAATTTAAATTCATGCCCAAAGACATGACTGGGCTATGTAGAATAAGCTACTGTTACAATGCACAAATAGTCTTTATGTCAATACAAATATTGCAAATTGGAATTCTGCACAACAAATATACCTTTTGGAGAAATCGCAATTACAACAGTAACAGTTTAAATATTATAAAATATTTAGAGCGAATTCTCCTTTCAATATTTAAAACCTTTTACATTTATAATTCATAGTGTTTTGAAAGTGAATTCAGAGTGACTCGATTTTCGGAATTTCAGCTCAAAATGTGAATCTATCACTGAATGAATAGAGCGTATCCTTACGTCTTAAAAAATCTTTTGCAAAATACTATGAACCCTAATCACAACTGTTGAAACTGAGATTTCTGTTTCTACAGTTGTTATTGCTTTGCATTAATGATTCATATTGTATCCTTTGTTCCTCCAGATTTGACAATCTCTCTCTCGCACGCGCGCGCGAGCGTGGTGGCCTGATGGTAAGGTCACGGATTCGGAACCAGATGGTTTCAGGTTCTAGGCCCGATTCCACCGAAGAACCAATGTGTAAGCTAGAATGGTGCAGCTTAAATGTCCGGGCCAAACGTACTCCCGCTGGTGCGGTGTGGTGTGGTGTGGAGGGGGGTGCAAGCTCAGGTTCGTCCTTGTCATCTGATCGCGGTTTAAGATTACAAGGCCCATCCCGGGATAGCCCTTCTGTTGTTTTAAAACGGGACTTTAATATAACTAAACTAAACACCCTTTCTGTGTGTGTGGAATAATGTTGACAAATGCGTGGTTGCTAAGGTAAGATGATACTTTTGGAATTTAACTTTGATTTAGTTATCCACTTGAGGCATAATTTGTACGCAAGAACAACAGCGAAACGCTTTTTTTCACACAAGAACTCGAAGAATAAATGGCATAAAATTTTCCCTTTAGTGATTTTACTAAAGCAGTTTTATAGAGATTTCTTTGGCAAATGTCGAAACAGGGAAGGAAAGTCTTAGGTATCTTTGAAAGAATGCCGTAGGAGTTAGTGATTTTTATATCTTAACTTTGGGCGCCAAAATGCACTTATCATCAACTCTTATAGCGAGTTTTAGGAATATTTAAAAAAAATAAGTGTTATGTGCATCGAAAAATGAGATTAGTTTGGAATAAAGTAATATGGAATAATTTAAGATAAAATATAGGAAATTAATTAGAATTTAAATTAATTTAACAGATATCATTAGATACACATACATACATGAATATATATTGGATGGAAAACTAAAAGTTTCTCTATCTATAATTGTCAGATAACTTATTTATACATTAAAAAAATAACTTTTATATATATTTTTTATATTTTGAAATTACTAGTTTGTGTTTCAGTATTTCGCTTGTGAAATTTCTTGTCTTTCGACTGAATTTACATTTCAACCAAAATTAAGAACTGAAAATAAGTGTTGTGTCCTAATATATCCTGAGAGATTTATCTCATGAAATAGCATTAAAAACGGATGCTGCCTTAAACATTGGATAATTAAGTTGTACATAATATTGAGATACTTAATTATTTTTGCATAATAACTGCTTGCTCCTTAATCTAAATAAAGAAGAATCTCCCGCTTGTCAACAGAGTTTTCATTATTCACAATATTTATACTTAGGTCCATTCTTTTATGATCACAAAATTATTTAAATTTATTAATGGGAGAATTAATAAAAGAACATTCTTTAAGCTTGCCTATTGGCAATCAGTGATGACTGATATGACCTGATTATATTGACCTGATTATATATAGCCGATGATTCGCTATAGTGGAGGGTTCTACGTCCCCAAGGAGTGCACATTATGTTACTCCACCATTAATAATATGGTCAATTTAATTTTACATTTCAGCACATTTTTAACATGTTAATAATTCTTTTAAGTCGATTTTTTTTTATTTTATTACCTTTGTGAATATGTATATATTTTTATTCATCCATTATAGCTCCAGAGTGCCCGGTATACACGTTTTCCCATCATGCTATTGAAGTAGCATTTCAAGCACGTATATATATGCTAAAAATTAAATCAAAGTAGGAAATACGCAGAGACTGGAATCAATTACATTTGATAAAGAGTTAATATTTTCCTATTATTTTATCATTCATAGAATTTGTATTATTTATTAACTTATTTATGTGGCAAGTGGGAAAATAAAGTTTTTCGACATTTTGCTTGAGTCCAACTTTCAGTATATCTTAAATAGTTGCTTAATTCTCCTAGTTAAACAATCCGCCACTAATTAGCGGATTTAAGTCCCAGTAAAAATTATAGGATAAATATCCATTGACTGAATAACGTTTGTCGTATTAAAATATAAATCTACTCATCATATGTTCTGTTCGATCTGCTATTGGCATTGATTCAGCATTGCTAAAATCTGCCTCTTTGGAAATCCGCCACCAACTGGCATTATCCCAATAAAAATTATAGAAGCAATAACGATTGTTTGAATAACGTTTGGCGTATTAAAGTATCAATCTACTCATCATATGTTCGGTTTGGCCTGCTTGTAGCCTCTTTTCAGCATAGCGATCTTATACAGCTGCTTAATGTGTCTAGTGGGAAATCCACCACTGATTGGCATAGTCCCAATAAAAAAATATGGGATCAATATCCATTGATTGAATTAAGTTTGGCGTATTAAAATATCAATCTACTCATCATTTTCTCTGCTCCTCCACAATCCAATTTCCGGAATGTTTTCTCTTGTAACTTATCATGAGTTTCTAAATATTTGGGTAGCAAGCTATAAGCAATAAATCTTTTCTTTCGTGATTTCGACTGAATGAAAGTTTGATATTCGCACGGGATGCACTCGACACTACAGAACTTCTTTAAAAGGTTAAAGGGGCTTTAATTTCACCAAACATAAAACTTTTTACGAGTTCCGACAGCCATAAATTTCTTAACTGCAGCCGCGAGCAAATACGGGAACATCTTGGGTTTAAAAGCGTTACGAGGAAGAAATAATGATAAGATGTTGCGAACAATTTTAGGAGAGCATTGTATTACCGAAAACGACTTCGGTGGAGAATTACATGGCTGTCGGGTGTTTGGTAAAAGTGTTTTCACTTTCTTTCTTGACTTAATTTTTATTTAAAGTGAAAGACTATATTAAAAAGTCAATTTTTTTTTTGTTAAATTGTACCCGGCGCATTGCTGCCACAGAAGAATTAATTTTGGAATTATCGTTTTAAATTTGAAATAGTTATTTTATTTAATTAGGAATGATAGAAAAAGGATACTTATTTTTTTTTTCGACAATGAATGCATTCATTGAAATTGAATAATATATAAAAGAGATGTATGAATAATATTTATTTATTTACTTTATTATTCAAGTGCTTCAAAGATAGATTTTTTTTAACTGTCTTCAGCAAAAACAAATAAATTTCTTGGTTGTCCGACTCGTGAGCATCCAACATATAATTGGTTATGTGAAAAACGTGGAATTTATAGGTTTAATTCGCATTGGAAGTGATTGACTTTGCGCTTTGTTGATGGCCATTGAGAATACAAGTCGATTGGGGAACTGCAGTCGTTTGCAATCAAAAGGCACAATGGTGGGAATAATGGAAATGCGCGCGAATGAGCATATCTTCTCCATTCGATTTTCCGATAAGAATAGTTGTTTTGATTCTTGCCGCATGTCAGTCTTCAGATTCTATGCGCGAGATCTGTTAGCACATAAAAATTGACTTTCGAGTCTTGCCGTATGTTGATTTTGAGATTTGGCTTATCATTTCTCGTTTATTTGAGAAACTCTATTTCTGCATACTGCGCTGGTAGATCTATTAAGTGACAAAATTTAGGAGGCATTTTTTTAGAAGCAATTAACACGATATACGCTTGTATAACAAAAATATCGTTTGTTGATTCGCTGAATGAACAGAAAATTGCTGTTTGCACAGGAAAATTTCCTTTATATATAACTTACTTTGATCAGAATAGATAAAAATAATGCTATTTTGTATGTGGGAAATAAACTCTAATAATATGTTCGGTTCGCAGCAACCCAAACATTGTACCCGTGAAATGACAATATCTTGTGTAAGTGACTATTCATGAACAAAAAGAAAAAAAATTAGCGGTTGCATTAGATATTTTCAATTTTATTTCACTCGCAATGATTGGAATCGATGATAATAATTTTTATTTTGTTTGATACATTATGGCATGTACCGTTTGCCGTTTGCTGTTTGCCTTTTGTCGATTGTGAGTTGTCTATTTTAAAATAATGCTGAATCATAGAAACGTATGAAACTATTTACTTGTAAATTTTATTGCGTTCAAAATAAATGCTAATAATTGCACTATGACTAAAACCTTCGCTCAGGTTCAAGCAATAAATTTGCAAAGTTTCTTCGCAATTGGATGAAAGCTACGGCAGAGCATAAAATACGAACAAACAAAAATTCATTTTTATATATCAGATTTTCAATATTTACACAGGTTTCCTTGTAAAACCTAGAGGAATTTTGGAATAACCCTTTGGAATTTTGTTTTTAAGTCTATTTTTAAGAAGATATACTGATTTTTATATTTGCATTGACATACGTTTTAATGCTATTTTTCGGCTTTAGATGCTATTTTCTCAAATTCTAATCTTTGATAAAACTTTCTTACAAGAAACCTCATAAATTAAAATCTATTGCTTTTTTCTATCAAATTTGGTATAATAATTTCTGAATATGTTCTGCATTTCCTGAACTACAAAATAAGCAATCAATTTATTTAGAAATATTTTATATAGTTTTAGTGTTTCACAATGTGAAAAATTTTGAAAATTTCTTACAGTTTATAAGTTGAAGTCCAATATTTAAAGAATGGATAGAACCACAGTTATGATATTAATAGATAAATTAAGTTAACAAAACGAACCACTTTTACACATACACGAGAGTTATTCTAGAATGGGCTAGTAAATTTTGAAAATGTTTGAAAAATTAAAGCAACACAACACTCAGTAAATCCTTCTGAAAACTTTCCCATCCCACCAAAGGAAGGACGTTTAACTCTTGATGGATTTAATGAGAACCAAAACACTTCTTTTCTATTCTTGTGTGTGTGTGTGTGTGTGTGTGTGTGTGTGTGTGTGTGTGTGTGTGTGTGTGTGTGTGTGTGTGTGTGTGTGTGTGTGTGTGTGTGTGTGTGTCTTCTTTTAGGGATTTAGTGCTTGTATTAAGTTTATGATTACCAAGCCTAAAATTGAACAATCCATCATTAAGGATGCCACTAGGCTGAAAGAAACTGGGATATTTGTGACAACGTGAATTAAATTTATTGCATTGATTGTTGCCGGATAAAAAAAATTTGCAAAAGTTTCGATGCTTACGTAGCATGCTGAATTTTAAAAATAAACAAAAGAATGCAATAAGAAAAACCATATGATAATCATACGGAATATAACAATTTGTAAGAAATCATACGAAAACTCTGCAAACATCAAATGAAATTTACAAGAATTTAATTAAGTATAATTGTTTATTCATTAATTATTATGTATTTTAAAAGTGCTAAACTTCGAAAATAATTTGTTATTGCAAATTTTCAAATACCGTTTCCTCTTTTTATTTTCAAACAAAATTAATACTAATTTTATTTTAAGATATATCGAATTGCATTATTTCCCCTTCAATAAATTAACAACATTCCTCTTTCTTTCAGCTCATGCCATGTAAAAAAGGATTCAATTCAAATACTGTAGTTCTCAATAGTTTATAAAACCCACATAACAAAGTTTTGACTTACAGTATTTTAATTTCTTTCTTTTAAAACCCCTCTTTTGAGCTTAGGGACAGTAATTTTATTTCAGTTCAGTTTATGAAACTGCAAAAAAAAAGCGCAGTAGTTAAATGAATGCGGAAAGATTTATTCCACCATAAATATCCCATAACTAAACAGATGCAAAAAAAAATGTGTATTGGGATAAAAGGAAAAACTAATTTTTTATGCTTTCAGTTTCATGTTATTTTTAGAAAAGAACAAAATGGCAAAAAAAAATGCAGCATTTTTTTGTAATGAATTTGGAAAGCCAAAAAAAAATAATAATAATAATTACAGATTACGTAGGAAGTGGTTAAATTTCTAGGTCAAAGAACATTGCATATAAAAAAGGCATGTTTAAAAGACGAAGAAAAATGTCAGATATTTTTTCTCCTATCATTATAACTCAAATGTATATAAAAACAAAAATCAACTATAAAAAAAGTTCAAAAGTGCAAAAAAAGTTCTTTAGTATAATTGCTAATTTCATGATAAAAACAACGATGTCATTTTCATGAAACATATCTGACTCTAACAAAAAAACTTGGAATGGGAAAAAAATTGCACAGAGTTAAATGAGATTTCTGCTTGAATCCCTGAGCGTGATATCAAAGTTCTGCCATTGAATCCATGCATTAATCTGACATTCACTTTTTCGTTTTTATTTATTTTAACTCGTTACATCGAATTTATACATAAAAGTAAAGGCTTCTTTACATATATTTATTTTACCGAATTACCTAAATGCTAATAAACGAATAATTATATATTCGTTTATCAGTGTAACGTATAATTAATTTTGAACCAACTGCATTATACGAGTTTTCGTCTGTAGAAAGCGATGAGTCCTCCTTCTGACTGTAGAAAATAATCTACACTTGAGATGATAACTTTGAAACATAAGTTCTCAATGAAGACAATATCACTCCTTAATGGGCGTTGGAGCCTTCCATGGTGGTATTAGAGAATTTAGAAGTAGCAATAGTTTAATATTTGCGATGATAAGCATTTATGGATGAGAAGGGGAGTTGGAATATGTTTTTCTTGTAAAGGGAGAAGTGATTCAGAAAATATTGGTTATAAGAATAAGATTAGAAGTACATTTGGAAGACACAAATGTGTGTCTATTTTGAATGAGATATACGTTATCCCTCAAGCGGAGAATTTTAAAAAAGCAGTAAAGAAGGAAATAAAGCTTACAAATCTTTTTATATTCATTAAAACTTTGCCCACAGAAATACGTTTGTAATTTTTTCAAAATATTCAACATTGACGAAGAAAAAAAAACAAAGCTCTTGAAAAAGGCCTATTCGCACTTTTCTATCTGGTAGATTCAAAAAAAAATCATGTTCTAAAAATATTTAAGACCAGCGCAAAAACGATTGAGGGAACAAACTATCGAGAATAGTCGTCAATATTCTCAACGGAGGACCAAATTGCCTTTGTTGAAGAATATATAAAAAATATCCTTCAAAATCGGATGAACAGGTTTCTGAGCTTCCTGAGTTGCTCATCTACATAATTCGCTTAGATACAAACGATAAAATCTTTGGTTGGCCAAACCATGGATGCTTCACCATATATAAAATACCAGATGCCTATAATGCACAAGTTCATACATTTTATTCTGTTAAATTAATTGCAATATCATGGCATTCCAGTAATTCTACGACCAAGATATTTCCTTGATGTTGTCCCATATCATTTCTTCATTTTTCTTAGTATAAGAATTTATTTTAAATAAAGAAAGTATTCTCAAATTTTAAAGAAGTTCATCGTACCACTGCGGGATATGATAAAACGAGCTTTTTATATTTTTAATAATTTTTTTTTGCATCTTTTAAGCAAGAATAGCTAATTACTCACAATCGTTATATCAAATGAAATGAAAAATACACCAATTTCTATCAATAATTCTTCTTCATTCATGAAATAAATTTCTGGATTCTTTGAATGTGGTATTAGAGAAATATATTCACTGACAATATCATTTATCATGGCTAAAAAATAATTTATATTATTAGTATATTGATTAACCCCAAATCCTCTATAGGCGTCTTTACATGCAGTTAAAAAGGATTTTTTTATACCTGTTGAATTTGCGGGAACGTACCTGTACCCTTTATACTACCCACTTGACCTAAACAGTTAGTATTTAAGACAATGTTGATACGCATACAATCTTGCATATCCAAGGCATTGGCCCTGATATTGACATATCAGGGCTGATGGACAGCAGATGCCATGCAGCAGGCATGCAGCTGAACACTTGTAGCCTTAGGACTCTGAATTGAGGGAGCTGAGAGCGGATTTCAATATCTGCGAACAGGGCAGGATGCCAATCTCGGGAGATTCCCAATCATTTATGAACCATTTGCATTAAGATGGATCCATAGCTGACAGAGGCAGACAAGCTTGGAATATTTTAGAATAGTCAGATTGTTAATCATTTCTGTTGATTTGGCAAGATTTGTCTGCTATATAACATTCAATTTCTTTGAGATGGTTTTATATAGGGTTCATCTGAAAGGTTGGAGCACCAATTATATATGTTCTTATCGTTGGTAATTAAATTTAAAATTTATTTATTTGATTGATATTACAATGATTTCGTCTTTCTAAGTTAGTAGCCTAGTCCAGTCAAACTGTCATCATGTATACCATAATGTGAGAGTACATAATAGCAATTAACTGCAACATCATATTCCTGCTCTAAATTGCTGAGTCTGTTACACAAAGCCTGTCACTCGGATATGGTACAGGGTAAGTAAAAATACAATTTAGTACAGATAAAAAATAAAAAATAACTAAAATGATAAATAGATATAAGAAGATAAATCAAAGATTAAAAAATAAATAAAAAGATAAAGATAAATAAAAGATAAATGAATATAAATGAAAATATAAACTATAATCATAAAAGATAAAAATTATAAAGATTAAGTGAATACAAATACAAAATACTCTGATATCATGCAGATTAAGGGAAGGAAAGAAGTTAAATTGAAACGTTTGTCAGTCTTATTTGAATAAATTCTTTTAATATAAGAGGTGAAGTTTAAAACAGAATGTCATTGATATATAAGAAATACGAAATATTAATTACGTGTCAGGAAAATATTAAAAATAAAATCCTGAATTAAAAAATTTTATTAAAATCAAATAAAATGAAAAATTAATTAAAATAAAATTCTCATTAGAAAATCTTTAAGTAATATGAAGGGCTTTTTGAGAGGGAAAAATATTTCTAATGATTTAGAAATTCTCTATTCGTCTACTATTGGAATGATATTTTGCTTGTGACGCATCGTACTGCCTCTTCTTCCAGTAATGCTACAATTTTACTAATGAAATATTTTAAAGAATAGTAACTATGTTAAGAAAAGTCCAAAAAATATTTCAGTATGTGCAATTTATTTTTGTGGGAATATGTCGTCTATTACCCACGATTTTATGTGCTGCAGCTTCATTTCTTGAATTTTTGATACTACTCTTTTTTTCTCTTTCTCGTTTACGAACTAGGCAAAGAGAAAATATGAGAAAGTATTGTAAATTTCAAAACACTGGACATCGAGATTTCAAATATTTTACAAATCTCAGAACTTTTCAAGTTTAAAGAAACTGCCATTGTAATTATTTTAATTAAGTCATCTGCGTTTATGTAAAATAAAAATTTCATACTGCAGAAAGCCAAAAAAATAAAATTTCATGTGTTGTTTCTATACAGCAAAAACGTAGATAAGCATCAAATTCATGATAATACTTGTCAAAGTAAAGATTGCTTATTATGTAAAAAGCAAGACACACACGAAAATCGAATGAAGTAGATAATAAAAAGTTTGAATGTTAGTTTGTTTTTCCTAATAATAGCATATAGTTACGAAAAGCAATTGCATTACTTCCTAAGGCATTCGAATGACTCTGAAGAATGGGACACTGTGACAGCATTGGTGGAAACTATTGGTGCCTGATAAGGGCTGCCACCGACCGTGTTGCAACTTTCATGTCAAGTGTTAGACAACATTACACCATTTCTGTACTCACCAAGGTAGCGAGAACCAAATAAGCTACTCACCTGAGTAGCTTATTCCGGTTGAGAAGCCAGAAGCTTCTCATCTCCATTTTTTGAGGTGCCACCCTGGGGTGGATAAGTATGGATAATTATCCTTGAACTAAATTCATCAAAGAGTTGACCATCTTTTAGTCTGTATTTTCTAATGCATGTAAACCATCTAACTCATGCAACGACTTAGGTAAATGAAACTTGCTATGTGATATAGTTAGTAAAATTGTAATTTAGTACTCTACAATTCTTGATTTTTCTATTGAAAATAAAATCATCTACACTGCATATTCGCTTTTCTATATTATGTTACGAGGCAAAATTCTTGTGTACAATTAAATACTGTGTTCACGGCCTTACCTAAGCGTGAGTGTAGTTAGATGTGTGTGTAGCGCTTTTATTCAAGGAGAAACAGTCGGGGAGTTCTTTAACAATATTTTTTTTATTCTTGATGATGTTAAGGAATGTATTCAATTTTTATCCATTTAACAAGATTTCGTTGTCAGAGCCATGACTAATGCAGTGTTGTATAAAGAGGCAGAAACCATGACAAAAATATCACGAGAATGTACTTTGCACTTATATAGTTTTAAAAAGAAGTTTGTTGATATGATATTTTTGTTCAGTTTTATATATATATATATATATACAGGGTGTCTCAAAAACCTTGACCATGGCTTTTATTCCTTAAATATTGATCACAGACATATCACAAAGTTGTGTGAAAAAAGACGAAATGGTATGAAAGCGATAAAAAATTTCAGGCGATTAAACTTTTAAAAGTACAAAATTTAAATTTTTATACGGACCCCGTACAAAATAATTCAGAATTTTATCATTAAAACAAAATTCGTGAAGGGTCAATCACAAATTAAAATACAAATGTTTACAGCTTCAGTGCAGATGACACGATGTAGGAATGCATCATAAGGAAATAAAATATCTTTAGTTTTAAATACAAATTTTAAAATCTATGCTTCCTGAAAAATACTTTAAACTTTTATATCATGAATTACAGAATATAACTTAAAAATAGCAAAAAACTTACGTAATCTTTCCTCTAAGTAATATTTCCTTATGTAATCTTTCCTTTATGCAATATCTCCTTTAAGTTATATAAACTTTCCATTAAATTAATATATCTATAAATTTTAAATACTTTTGAACCAATAAATAGCAAAATTATTATTTATTTATTCAATCATTACTTTCTTTGTTAATTTGTATGCGACCCTAAAACACGAACATCCTACATGATTTTTCCTTTTTGAGAACTCATATCCAAGCATCGAAAAGTGGTTTAAGTCAGCATTTATGTAGTTTCATATCTTTGAGAATTTTTGTGATAAATTGCTGAAATTTGGTACATGATCTTATTAGAGGGTTGGGCACATTTTACTCAGTGGGATTTTTTTTTTTGTACGAAACCGGTATAAAAATTTAAATTTTGTATTTTTTTTTT
>JAPMOR010061180.1:0-28625 GCA_026543865.1 Argiope aurantia | reverse complement strand
TAAAAATACAATAAAAAAAACAATAAAAACCAAAATACCATAAAATAGCACGGTAATGTCAGTTTTTTAATTAAACAAGGTATGGTTTGGGATTAATCTTTTGGCTTAGATAAAAAATAGAACTTTCCTTGCATATTATATCACTCAATAGGTGGCGCTGGGAGCTCACAATTTTTACTAAATTACCGTTAGCTTTGTGTTTTTAATAAGCGAGAATCACAATCGATAGCTTAAAATTTCCTTGACTATTGATGGTATGTTCTTGCCTTTTGGTTTTCCTTTATTGTTATTTTATGGTATTTTGGGGGGGTTTTTGTTATTGTATTTTTACTTATTAGTGGGTTTTCTTCTAATTTGTTGTTTTGTATTTTCCTTTCTGTTAAAAGGGTATATCTCTTGGGCCTAATTTCAGGGGATTTTCGGGTCACGAGGAATCATTATTAGACTTAATTGTCTGAATTTCCTTAACAGAAAAAATTCTTTTTTTTGAATCCCTGCCTGAGGGTGACCCTTGAAAATGTCTTCAGGCCGGATTCTTTTTTATATTTTGTTATATTTTTTATTTGGTTTATTTGTTTTTCCTATTAGCTTGATTTTTATACTTTTGTGTGTGTATATATATATATATATATATATATAATATCTTACACATACTGCGTCTTATTTATGTTAGGCTGGCAATGCCTTGTAAACGATGCACAGGTGAATCTTAGTATGACATACATTCAAGGAACCAATGATCTGTTAAATTTTCTTTCATTGGGAATTTGTGTCTTTCTGGATCGTCATCAGCTTTCTTCAAATAGAATGCTCCATTTTTCTAAAAAAAGAAAATATGGATATTTTTAGTTGTAGATGTGAGGGCGCTGCTGCTGATGAGAATCAGAAAAACGAACTTAAGGGAAGTGAGTGGAGGAGTTGAACCGCGGGTGAAACGGGGCTCGGAGAGAAGATTGATGTTTGGCGCTGGCGCTCGATGATGTTCTTGTATTAAATTCGGTTATATTGTTCTTGTATGTTATGTGTTGTTCTAAGTGAATGTCAATTAAATGTTGTTAAAAAATTAAATCTGGCGTCATACTAATTATTCTAGGTGACATTTGCTAATGAAAAGGACAGTCTCTTTCCAGATGAGAAATCGAAATTGAGAAAGCTTGGCAGCGCCGACAGTAGACTTAATGGAAAATTTCATGGTGAAAAATTAGAAATTGTGACGTGATTCATGAAACACCATATTCATCTTTTCCTATACATATTTCATCATCATACTTTGAGTCTACAGAACTGTATCTATATCAGTATAATATTTTTCAAGATGTACTAAAGAATTACCACGGGCACAGCAAATGAAATGACATTATGTTTCACCATTGATCTGCTGTGGTATTCGGATCTATGTGATCGGAAGCTTTTTTGAAATGCTTATGAAATACGACTTTATGAGGTCATTTCATAGATATTTCGTAACTTTGTTAGCTAGAATGTTATGCATGTTTTCTGAAAGGAATTTTCTTTTATTTATATATTTTCAATAATTTCTTTGAGACAATTTGTAGTAATGTATGATTCGATTAAGTATGATTAAGTAATACCGTCTCATCTTAGCTTACATAAAATATTGCATTGTATATTGCTATTTCAACTAGAAAGGATAAAAACAAGATTATAGAGTAAAAGTCAAAATAATATATCATCAACTTCCACTATCAATTTAAAATTGAGAAATAAATATAAAGATTTCCGGTTATGTCCATCAAAAAAAGAGAGAGTAAATAAAATAAATTGTTCCAGATTTATCTAGAAACTCCTAACTGCAAACTCCGTGTAGTATATTTTTATTGGGATTGAAAATATAAAGGAGGTAAAATTATTTAAAAAAAAAACATTTTGTTTTCGATACATAAGCTCTATATTTATAATTTTTTTTTATAATTTTTCCTTTTTACCACTTTTATTTAATTAAAACAATTCTTATTTATTTCTAAATATAGCATATTTAATGAAAATAGGGAGAACATAATTTCTTGATGTTAACTTTAATGTTAGGGCCAAATTAACTTGAAAATTGCATTTGTGTAGTATAGTAAATGCAGAGTTACGAATCTTTAAATAATATTTAAACATGGAATTGTATTCAGTTCAGAAATGACCAAGAAGTTCAATAACACCAATACAAACAATATTCCTTGAATAGTAAACAAGATTTCTGTCTTTGCAAAAATGCAGTAAAATCTCTCTCTTAAAACTCGATAAAATTAATGTCATAAATGGCAGTATTTTCGTTGTAAAATTAATATCCTAATTGGTTGATCTTTTTGTTTATATGGAAATATTGGTCCAAAAAGTCTACTTCCTATAGGGGTATAGCTACTTGGATATGTGATAGCTTCCGCTTTTGCATTCATTACCTATCTGCTATATTATGTTTTACATTCTTCTCATAAATAATAAAGCATAAATAAATTTTTAATAAAGCAATTATGTTAATTAAATACTTGATGAAGGACATGGAAATATTTCCTTGATGACAACACCAGATGTATCAAAAACTGCAATATAATTTTAGGAAAAAAATTAATATTGATTTTTAAATTTTTTTGAAATTTGTTTGAGTTTAGAAAACGATTTTTAATCACGTCTCCATCAAATAGCATAATTTTTTTATTGATTAAATTGTATTTTATTTAATCTCACATTGATTATCAGCCATTTTTACTTTTTGTTAATAAAAACAATAAAATGATTTTGTATCGAGAAATTCTGGGTTTCTCACTAAGTGCAGTATAATTTTTACAGGAAGCAAGTAATATAAGATTTGAAATCCCATTTTATAGCCATGAAAATATTTCTAATCAAGGTTCTCAAATAACGATATATCTTTATTCATTAATCCACATTCCATGTAATCTCATATTGATTAATCAAATGTAATTACTTTCTTTGCCTGAGGTACATCAAAGAGCTGTCCATTAATCCAACTACTTATTCTTACCTACACATAGCCAATCATAAACATGACCTACTTTCATAAGAAGCTCTTTAGCCATTTTCCGTTAACTCACTTTCTTTCAGCAAGAATAATATTGATGATAACTTAATGAATTGTCTCGAAATTTTCTCTTGAATTTGATTCTTTCCTCCGTATAGCTCCTACAATAATTCCTAACTCATTGAATGTGCCATATAATTTAAACTGAAATTTATATAAGAAATCCAATAAAGAAATTTAAATTCATATAAAGTTAATGTAGAATAATTCTCTAAATTAATTGGTATATAAAGAATTAATGCTCTCATTTTGTTATAGTAAATCTAAAGTTTAGTTAACGTTTAACGATTCATTCCACTCATTTGCTCTTTTTACAACTTTAATACAAAATTCATGCACACCTGTGAAAAATTTCTAGGTACTTATTAGTTCTTATGCTAATAAACTAATTCTGTTTTTTCTAAGGTGCAATTATCTTTTTTAATAGGTGTTTAGTATTAAGCCAATTTAATAATTTTAGTATGAAGTGAAATTTGGACCGACTTGCATGAAGAAATTCATGTCCATTTTCGTAGTCTGCTTATGAATCATTTTATTGTGCATTATTCTATTTTTTTAAACAAAATTTCCATTACCACTGAATCTAGCACAAATGCTGTGCTAAATTCTATGGTAATAAATGCTGTTAAATTAATACTGTTTTCATTTAAAATATTTGGAAGCAATGTTTCCACAAAGGCAATTAAGTTAATATTGTTACGAATTTTTTACCGGGGGGTTCGTTTGGATAGTGAGAGTGATATGGTGTGTGGAACGCTCAATCAGCAGACGGCAGTAGAAAATAAAACAACGATGTTTATTTACACGAAGATACACAGGACAGCACAAAAGCGACAACTATATACAGCACAGAAGACGATTATCTTCACCCGAGGCGTGTAGCATACAACAGCACACACAGCAGCATACAATCAGAATCTACTGCAGACAGTAGCGCACAGCTCAGTTCAGCACTAGTTTGACTCCGTCGTTTCCGACTACTCCGCTCCGTCGATTCCCACTACTCTTCACTGTCGCTTCCGACTACTCCGCTCTGTCCACTCTGACTGACTTCGTCGACTTCGACTCCGCTGCTCTTGAACTCCCCTGTCATCTACCTACCTTCTGGCAGCTGCGGCTGCTTCCTTTTATAGGTCTCGAGAGGCGGGGCTAGAAGCCTCTCAACCAATCAGGAACGTTCGAGGCGTATCTCGGTTCCTACTGGATGGATCGGGAAAATTCTCGATGTTTCGGGTGTTATCTATTTTGGCGCCAAAGTCGCCAAATTCGTCGCCAAATGGTCGCCAAGCTCTGGGACCTCCGACGCGCCACACGGACTCCGTCCATTCAGATGACTGTAAAACTTTCTTTCTGTTGATGGAACAGACTATGCTGGGAAGCCGAATTGCAGGTTTGTAACAATATTCTTCACACATTCCTAAATATGCAATGGCTTCTGAAAAAAGAAATTTAAAATTCATTTTATTGCAAAGAGTATTTCATTTTAAGACTTAAATACTGATTAGAAACTTTCATTTTCTTTAAAAAAATTAATTGTCATAATTTTTTTTTTCTTTCTTTGGCAAACTATTTCAAAATTTTCTACAAAATGACTAATTTTTTGTAGTAAAAAGCGTGCAAAAATATATTTATATTACTTTTTCCATTGCATTCATTCTGTTTAGGAAGGAATACAGACTGACAACATATGTTTGTATTATTATTCATTATGCAGGAAAGCAAAATAATGTTATGTTAATGTCCATTTTGTATTAAAAAAATACAGAGTAAGTGATTTTCTTCTCATTCAAGAACAGAAAATAATAATTTTATTTATTATTTATTATTTTCTGATTAAAATTATTAATTTATAATACAATAATTAATTATTCTGATTAATTTCTGATTATTTAATAAAATAATTATCTAGCTTATAATAATTTTAATTCCCGTTCTATGCTCGAATAATTTACTATTCTAATATATTCTAATGAACGAATAAGACAAAAATATTTCAAACGATTTGCATTTATAATATATTCGACTAAATTTTATATTTATCAATTTCATATAATTTCAGTATATAGTTAAGTAAATATTTTTAAAACATGATACATATATTTTTATTTAAATAATTTTTAAATTTATAGTTTGACTAAGGTATCAAAGCAATATTAAATGTGTCATCTTTGAGATTATATAATGAGTATATACAAAGGTTTTAGCGCAGCTGTATTATGGCTAACTGGTATAAATTAATAATTATGAAAAAATATTTCCCAAATTCTTGTAGCTAGTATTCAAACTTTTCCTCTTTTTGTGGATTTCGATTAATATTTTTGTATTCTATAAGACATTGGGAAATATCCTCTAAACAATATACCGATTCTATAAAAAAGGATTTGCATAAAATTGATTTCTAATTACTAGACCAAGTTAAAAGAAAATATAAGCATATTAAGTATTAAACACGACAGTTTGAATAAATTAAATAAAAATAATGACATCTATGTATTTTAAATAAAATGCTTTTCGAGAACAAATAAATAGTAAATGAATGTTCCCTTAGCCAATTTTAAATATTTACTATTCTGTATTATGTTTTATATATTTGATATGCTTAAAATGATTATGCCATTATGCTTAAAATCATCTGTATGAATATTTTATTCGTTGAATAATAACATAATTTCTATACAAGTAATCGAAAACAATTAATATCTTAATAATCAATCTTTTCTCAAACAAAAAACAAAAAAAAAAAAACAAAAAAAAAGATTTAATGCTTATATGCTTCTTCATATTTAAAGAAAAATTAGTTTTTAAATGAATTTAAAGTAAACATATATCCATAAACTTCTTAGCTCTGCAATTAAAATTCTATTTAAAAACAAAAGAAAATTCATCTAATTTCTAAGCACCCGTTTTAGAATAATACAGTTTCAACAATATGTATTTTTTTTATAGTTGCTACCAATATCTTACGTACGTTGGTTTATAACTTTGAGAAAATAAAATATATTCCGAGAATGAAACTTCAAATATTTTTTATTGGGTACAGTTAAAAATACAAAAAAAAAGTTTTCATTTTTTTGTGAAAGTTGTTAATGAAAAACAAAATGATTATAACTCATTTTATCGAAACAGTAAACCAAGCTGTTTAAAATGTTTAACACTTCTGAAAACATTAAATTTTGCCTTATTTGCTTTTGAACTGTTTACATATTTTATTGAAAAGAAAAATAGTCAGTTACAGATATTTTTTCTTATTTTTTAAAAGACTAATGATGCTAGAATTATTTGAAAATTAAATGTTAATTTAAATGATTCACTAAATTTTCATTAAAAGGATCTGCACTTTAGATTTAAAAAAAAATCTGCTTGATTTGGAATCTTTATTGGATAACGAAAATTTAAATATATATATATATATTTAGGAAAGAATAAGCAACAGCTATAAGTAATAATTTATGATTTTTCTAAAACTTTGCACATAAACCTTTTTCTCCTATAAACAATATTTTATCCATTTCCAACGACGAATCAATTTTTAAGAGGTGTGAGACTTCTAAAAATTATTTTCTGAATTTTTTGAGATATGAAACTTTTAAAATAAGAAGGCACTCTTTCAGTCATAAAATATATTAATTATATTAAAAAAATGCTTTACATATTGACAATTAAATTCTATATAATTTCTATAAAGAGCAATTGATTTCATATAAATGAAATCCGTCTCGTAGATTTAAGAAAAATCCTTATTATAAATATTATTAATTATATATTAAACAACTTTTTATCAGTATAATGCCATATTCTTAATTCAAATAAGACGAAATAAGAAGTATAATTATTACTGAAATAAAAGTGATTAAGTATTACTTATTTTTAATTATTCCTTAAATCAGTAATAATTCTGAAAAATCATGTACACATTAAAAAAGATTTATAAAAGAATGAAATTGAACTTAAATATATTTATTCCATATCTTCCTCTTTACAACATAAATTTATCCCACCGATGGTTATCTTAAAAATAAGATAGATACGTTTCTTGTACGGTGATAGTTTTCAATTTCCTAATGAATAAAATAAATGCTTCAGATCGAGTTATTTTCACTCCGATGACGAGTCATACTTTTTAGGGACGAGGTCGTACCTTTGTCAGTGATGGCCATTAGGACTCAATCAGAACACTCGGCTGTACATATTTGTCGTCTTTCTATTAGGGGCTTCGTGTTAATTAACAAACACGGTGACTTTTACGAATTTAGTAGTAATGGAATCCGAACAATTTATATTATTGATATTTTTTTGCTTGTTTTTTATAATTTTATTATCCATCTTATTATTTCTTAATTTTATATTCTTATGTTTATGCTTTTTAAAAATATTTATTAGCCTTATTATATTTTAATTTTATCCTGGTGGTTTTTTTTTTTTCATTTTATTTGCATTTGTACTTGCATTTTTTTTTAAATTGAAACATTTTTTCCTTTATCAATTGTGTATTGATTTACGTTGTTAGACTTGAGTTAAAATTGATAGCTCATGGAATTTATATTTCGAACCTAAATAAATATATATATATATATATACCTTAACTTTTATAATAATAAATAATTAGATTCAAAAGTAAAAACGAATTTAAATAAAATAAATTACTTTTAAAAATTCAATGAAATAATTTTTAACTACTTTCACTAAATTTATCTGTTAATTATTTTGCTAAAATTTGTCGATGTAAGCTCTAAATAAAGAAGCTTAAATCATAAATGTGGTAAATACAAAGTATTAAACATATTCAAGGACTATTTTAAAACCACAGTGAATTTATTCGAATATCCTTCTTGCGTATAGATAATATACTTTTTTCCATTTTCGTCAATTTTTTATTTAGCCATTTTACTTTTTCCTTTACATATTAAATATTCAGTACAAAACCGTATTTTAGTATGTGTTTTTCAGAAAATAAAAGAATAAATAAGATTTGAAAACCCTTCAGTGTTTTTTGTTTTTTAATTAGGAGAAATTTCTTAAGCCATATGTATTTTTGGTGATATGCTAAAAGCTTAAGTATTAAAATACATGTCACATTCTACAAAATAAAAAAAAAAATCCTAGTTGTTGGTTGAATTGAAAATGCTCAGACATATAAAACTTCATTTCAAAAAAAATTTCACATTTCGCAATTTCTGCTCCTTTTATGTATTATAAGAAAACAAAACATATATAATGTTGAGAAATTAAAAAAATATATAGAATTCTTTCAAGAAAATTATTCTAAGCTTTGGCTACTGAAATAATAGTAAAACCTAATTCATTCGAGATTTGTTCTATGCTATTTGACTTCTTTTATTTCAGTGGCAAAATAATTGAAGTACAAAAAAGTGTTTATGAAACTACACTCTCTTCTTTCGTAAAGCCTAATTCAAGTTGAGCCTTTGAACGAAGTTTAGATATTTCTCAAGCAATCAAATACATTTTTAGTATTCACTGTTTACTTGGTACGAATTTTAAAAGAAATGGTAAGAATTTAGAATATAAAAAGAGGAATATTTATTTTATTAAATTTATAGTTTTATTTCAAAGTAATATTAATTATAGAGTTGTATTTATAAAATAATTTATTTTCTCCTAAAATTAATCTTATTTGGCACCTTTATAAATATTTCTGAAATCAAATACCATTTCTATTTTATACAATCTAAAATTTATAACATGAAAAAAAAACACTTTTTTTTAATTTAAGAAATTAATTTATTTCATATCAGTTTGCATCATATAATTAAAATCAAATTCCGAGCAAATATTTTTCATATAAGATGGATATACAGCGCATCTATATTTATCATAATATTTCCTTAGAAAAAAAAATCTTATTTCGTGAAAGTTTATTTTTGTAAATAATTTATATTACAATCTGTTAGGAAATTATTTCGATGTTATATGAAATTTTAACTTATTTACTGAAATTGGAAAGTTTTAACATTACTTATCTTTTACAAAGTATTTACTGGTTTGAACTAGATAGATGGATTTATGCTCTCAAATTAATGAAGATCTTTTTATTCTTTTACCATTACAACTTGATTAGTTCATAGCAAATTACATTATCTAAAAATATTTTTTCTCAGATATCTTGGATTTCAATTAAATAAATATTTATACTATATCTTGCTTCCAGTTTGTTACCCAATTTTTTTTTTTTTTTACTTCAGCAATGGAAATTCAGTTACATATTCGAAGACAAAAGAATTCTTTGTTATTTTCAAGAGCCTATAGTGGAGATTTACTTAATCATTTCAGATTAGACTACTCAATAAAATAATAAATAAATGAATAGTATCATGACTGTTCTACACAGAAACTTTAATTGGAGTGTGTTTGCTTTCAAGAGTTCATATCTTGAAGGTATACGAAGTTTAGAATAAAAGTGGAAAAAATTGTAATTTTTTGAGTAGATGATTACCAAGTTATGAAAGATCGTGTTATTTTAACACTACGAAATAAACACAACTTCCAATAAGTATTTGAAATCTTTTCAAATATTTCGCAGAAACTTCAGATTTATACAAGAGGAATTTCTAGAGTTTTTGAAATCATAAATATCCTTACCTTGAAACATTTTTTAGTTAAAATTTAATTTATCTATTATTCTACAAATGTAACTTATGATCGAATATTTTCTATTGAAAGGAGTATTTTAATCTATCTTTCTGCATATAAATATCGAAAGTTGATAAATATTTTTCTACTTAATGAAAGTTTAAATTTTAAACAATAGATTTTAATCACAAATCTATTTTTTTTTTTTTTTTTTTTTTCCAATACGGTCCATTTTATGATAAATGATGTGAAAACATAAAGAAAATATAATTTGATTTTGGCATTTAACAAAATGAACTAAAAAGAATTTTGAATATAATTCTTTATTTCATTTTGAATCATTATAATATGGATATATTTATGCTGCGCATTGTTTTTTTTTTCAGACTGCCATTATAACATAAACCTTCCTTAATTTTAATATGGGTTTACAAATTGATTCAAAAATTGTGTAATCTACTAAAAACTTTAGAATAAAAGATATTAATGTTTCGACATCCAACATTCAGTTATTTATTATTAGTTCTGAATCAATTAAAACAATTATGGAGAAATAAACTTTTGAATTGTCATCTTCAGATCGGAGCAGTCATAGAGAAATATTTGTCTCCCTTTTTGCTGAGTGTCAAGGTCGAACGTTCATTGTATAACTAATAAAGATAGAACTAGTATTGATGGAAATTCCAGACAGTCAGACCATTGCGTTTTGGAATTTAGTCATCATTAATATTTGTATTTTTGTGTGTATACTGTCGCTCTACGAGATCATCTAACCTAGAGCTATGAAATTTGGCATATACATAATTTGGAGAAAAGAAATGAGCAACTCTTAGCTACTTTTTAAAAATTCTGATTAGAGTTTCAAATAAAAATTAAACGACATTTTTGCATTTTTGCGTGATATCTTCCAAAATTACTACAATACAAACAATTTTTTTATATCATCTAAAAATTCAAAAATAAAATTACACTTTCGATGAATCTATTATTTTGTGCTGTAATTTATTTTTCAACTGTCAATTAATTTCTAAAAAAATATTTTAAGTATATTTCTTAAAACATATTTCACACAAAAAATATAAAATTTAACTTGCATGAGCATTTTATGCTTGCATCAAAAAATCAGAGATATGCGTAATACATTGAATAGAACAAGAACAGGTTTCTAAAACAGTGTGAGTTGTGAGACTATCAAAATGTGAAGTTTAAAATATTTTATTGAAGACGCCATAAATACCAAGTAACAAAAAATATTTAATTGAAAATTTTAGCGATTATTAATCCCGGCGAATAAGCTGGTCAACAAAGGTGGTTAGCCTTTAAGCTTCGGCAACCCAAACACGAAAAATTTACTTTGAATGCGGGCATTCAGCGAGAGAAACTAGAAGATGCTTTCCCCTTCTTTTAAAGGCGTTTGTTGAAAATAACCTCTTTGATTTCAACCACCCGTAGAGTTAATAGGTCACCACCCGTAGAGTTAATGGGTCATCTGTCCCCTCCGTAGTAAGCGGGTTGCTTTTTTTGCGGTTTCGCCTCGTCTGAACCCTAGAGAAGGGTTTTAATCTCAGTTTTATTTATTTATTTTTTCCTGAAAATTATTCCAGCAATTCTGCAGGAGAAAATATTGCATTAAATATCATGATACTAAATAAATTGCAAATACGATATCTGCTGAATAGTTTAGTACATTAAACAATAATTTTACAATTTTTCAATTTTTTTTTACAATTACAATAATTTCACATATTTTTACAATTATGTTTAAAATTAAATCAATTTCTCAAGCATTACTGAAGCTGTGAATTTAGCTGACAACGCTTGAACACAGCATTGTGAATTTTATGTAATTTTTATAATTTTAACTCATTAATTTTAATTAAATGTAACGATTTATATATAATGTATTAAATTTCCTAATTGTTTATATTTTCTTTTTCAAAATATTCACATCTCTTCGTGCATCACACAAATAACAATGATCTGCTGTTTTGTAAATTAAAAACATCTTTAAATGTTTTTATAATATTATATTACTCCCATGGAAATCGAATAAAATTTTATTAGTTCGAACGGTTTTTAATATAATTACTAGTAACGTTTTCCTATTCTATTGTCGATTCTATCTGAGTGATTTTTTTTTTTTTTTTGCTTTGAATTTCAATTAATGCAGTGTAATATTTTTGAAAACTATGCTCAATTTTGCAGATAATAAATACCCCAATTATAACAAAAAAAAAAACTATTTTTCTACAGAAAAATATACTAATACGTAGGTAATAACCAGATTTCAGACAATTTTTAAAAAGTAGAATTAATATGGTTTACTTAGAATTCAATACATAAGATTACATTGCGATAATATTACGTTAAAAAACAGTTAGCCAAAAACTTAAAAAAAAAAAAAAAAAAAAACAATATATCTGGCATTCTAAATGATCAGCATTCGTAATGAAATACAAGTTTTACTAGCAGCTGATTTAGATTATCTTTCAGAAATGCTTAAAATTAAATCTAGAATTCCTGACTTTTTTATGCAGCTACTTTATTTTATTTCAATACAAATATTTCTGGAATAATTTAAATTCCTAGTAACTTCTTAGTGGATTGAAATGAAGGTATACAGATTTTAATATTTCTCATCTATTATAGAAGAACTACTAATTATTATTTTTGATGGATTTTAACAACCTCCTTCAATATTTTAAAAGTAGAATTATAACTTTTAATGAATGATTAATTATGAATTATTAAATCAAACGATTTCATAAATTATGAAAATTAGTAGTAAAACCGACAGCTTACTTAAAAATTAAAACCAAAATGTATTTTTAGCAGGAATATATCCAGTTCAAGTATTAAAATTTAAAGCTGGAAAAAACTGTAGGTCGTTTTAATACTGTGTTAGACTAATACATTAGTGACTGGGAAGTATATATGCCCAAGGCTCCAGTAAGAGGGGGAGGGGTAAGCATGAAGACAAAACAAAGTGCTTTGTCATTTTTCAATGTAAAATATAATGACAGAGTGAAAAAAACAACAACAACCATGGTTCCATTTAGTTTTTATGCATCATTTTTGACTAATGTTAGCGAAGAAGTAACAATTTGTTTAGGATGCCGATTACCTTCAGAATACCATTCCGTCAGAAATTCTTTTTGTTCAAATGATTAGTGAATTCTTTCAAGTAAATTCTTGTTTCAAATATGTATACAAATAGATGGGGCTCAGCTCCCGTATACGGCCTCCGCCAAATTGGCGAGAAATTTGGCGATAAACGGTAATTTCTGGTTGCCGTCATCGGCATATGTATTCTTCTTTATGGTAACCTTAAGCCTTAGAACATATTCAGTATTTTTATGTGTTTTTATAAGGAGCAGCTCATATATATAGCTATTAACTTTTATAAACTATGGTTTTAAACTGAAAAAAATATCAATGTTTTCATAAGAACATATTCAGCATAAAATTAAGAAATCATTTTTAAAAATCGGAGCAAAAAATAATTTCGTCATCATCATTTAATATTATTTTTGAGCATTTCATTCTACTTAAAAGCAAGTGAGCATTTCATCATGCTTCATTATACTTATAATTAAACAAATAGTTTCATTTGTATCTTTATCATAAATATTTCAATATCCCCCCCCCCCCTGACTTTCGTTCGTGTATTTTGTCAGTCCTAGAATTAAGCCTAACATGGCTTCAAAAATTAGTCAATCACAATATTTATCTGAATTATTTAAAATAAAAAAGGGGGCAACGCCAGATCCTGATTTATAGTCTAGTGCATTTTGTCAGTCTTAGAAATAAGCCTAACGTGGCTTCAAAACTTCCGGTTAAGAATCACAACATCCTAAACACGCATTATTGGCGACTTCTTGGCGAAAAAAATGGCGCCACTAGGCCGTATACGGGAGCTGCTCCATAGATGAGCCCAATTATAAAGATATATTATTATAAAGTTAAAAAATTATATTAAATTAAAATATTAAGGAATTTATAAAGTTAAAAAATTAAGAAACGGGGGGAAAGAGGAAAGTTTACAACGAGTATTTCCCACAAATGAAATTATGCGAACTCATTCCATACCTCTTAGGAATGTTACTTAAACTAAATGCCGCCAAAGCAGGGTTCACAAGACTCACTAGCGCCAACAAATGATAATGACAATTGCTGGACAAAATCTCCTGACCATAAGGGGTGCGACACAAAAGGGAAGCTATTTTACGAGGCAGTTAGGGTTCAGCTGGAAAGTTCAAGTGAGGGAACGAAATTCAAACTCGTTACTGGTACAGCATTTGTACCGAGCCGTAATGAAAGGTAAAAAAAAAATCTGGTACAACTGTTGTACCGGCCGTAAGCTAGAGGTTAACTAGTAATAAAAGTGATATCCTTGTTTTTCCCTTTTGCATTCTATAGTTTAATTAAAATGATTAAAAGAAATACCAAATTTGTTAAAAAGGTTTATTATTGTAAATCGAAATTCAAAATATTTAGCTATAAATAATTTGATTATAGTTTTAACAATTTAAAATCTCTATTGAAGTCAAAATGCAAAAATGAGAAGATGAAGCTGGAGTATTTGCTAAACCTTTGGGGCAAACTTTTGAAAAAAATATATCCCCCCCCCCGTTTCCAGTATAAAATTATGACCCTTAAGTAAGGTCGTAAGTGTTCAAATATTTATTTTCATAAACTTGCACATGGGAAC
This sequence comes from Argiope aurantia, assembly GCA_026543865.1. Taxonomy (NCBI): domain Eukaryota; kingdom Metazoa; phylum Arthropoda; class Arachnida; order Araneae; family Araneidae; genus Argiope; species Argiope aurantia. Next base: position 14,277 of record JAPMOR010061180.1, on the reverse strand, counting down.
TGTGCTTCGTAGTATAGTGAAAAAGATAAATATGTCTGTATTGTTAATCCCATGCCATTGACGAATAATAGCTACCGAAGAATCATTGGCGTGCCAACTTTGGTGACATTTCTTTGGCAATTAATCACAAGTATGGAGTTAATATAGAAGTGCAAGAAAATCAAATATATATTTAAGACGTCTGTTTTTTGAATGATTGAACATAAAAGTGTGTAGGGAACTATAATTATAATGACAAGATCACATACGAAATTTAATAGAGTTATTGCAATTTATGAGCGATCGCGTTTACATAGATGTAAAAGTACAGATCGATAGGCGGTCTACTCCTTAATAGATTTAGTTCCAATTTTTATACAGATATATACTTAGATTCTAAATCGCTGTATTGATTTTTATTTACCTAGTACTTTCCATTTTGTAGTTATCTTGCTAAATTATATTCATACAGCCAGTCAGACTTGTAAAGGGATATCGTTCCAAATTTGTTAGAAGTATACAAATCTGATGTAAAGACTATATATCATATTTCATCCATTTGGTTTAAAATGTTTTTTATTTATCGTGCTGAGAGGCAGAAAAGAGAGCATAATTTTATTAAAGGCGTTTTTCTTTTTTCGGAGAGATTTAAAACAAAAGATTCGTCAAAATAATGAAATCGAATTTTTTTAGCGAGTGCATATTTTTTCTTTACTTACTTGGTTTTCAAGAAACAAAATGACTGATGAAAAAATCGTGAAGTCTGAATTTTTATACGAGCCCTGACTATATTAGTCATATCTAATAAATTACATTTAACACGCTTTCATTTTTATCAATAAAGGTTTTCCTTTATCGGACCAAATCGAACTGGGAAAGGGAGATCATATGACGAGGTAGAGAACAGAGGTAGTACCTTATATTTATAATTTACAATCTCAAAAATTTATAGAAAGAAGTGGGAAAAGATGAATTTTTTTCTACAAAATGAGCCGGTTAGAAATGAAAATAAGTCCAGAAAATATGTAAATATAGCTCTTATCAGCATTTTTCATTTAGTAATATTAAAAATAAAAATACTATTATTCTTAAATATTAATAATTAAATTCTTCAATTTAAGATTTAAAATTTAAAGAGAACCTAAATGAAAGTGAGATTATGGCTCTAGTAATATCTTTCATCTTTCCACGTGATAAGAATTTGAAATTGCTAGTAGATAGTTTGTAATGTTAGTAGCATTCACCCATTAATAAATGGTAAGTGAAAATACTCTGATCAAAGAATATCACCATGTCAAAGGTCAATATTTGTTGCAGAAATTGCAACTGACATATACAATTAAAACACTGGATGGTCGATACTGAGCACTATGTTTTAGGATGCAATTATTTCAATTACGAGTATACGGTTTAATGAGAATGCAGATTAATCAAATTTAGTCATAGATGTGAAAATATTTCCAGCGTCAAAAAATTAAGTTTCATAATATTTGCTAAACACCGGTTACTATTATTTGCTAAAAACCATTTTCTAACGGAAATCGCCATATAATTAAGAATTAGTATGAATTATTATTTTCTGATATATTTTCACAATTATATGCAATAAGTTTAATAGTGCTATTTTAAGAATTTCTGTATTTTTTTAATTAAAAAAATAATTAAGATTAAGAATTTTTTTTTATTGAATTCACATTTTACGTTTAAAATACTCAGGCGGAAAACACTGTTACGTTCATAAAGAAAAAGAAAAAATTCTGAAAAATTTCTAGAGTACACACAATATTCTTAAACTTTCAAAACAATTTCCTTTTTTGCCGAATAAAAACTGAAATATCTTGATAAAAATTCAATTTTTGAATGTCAATTAACATAAAAATATTCATTAAAATTTATTTTTATGAAGAATGCCAATTGTTAGCTTCAGAAAAAAAAAATGAGAGATAAAGAATAATAATTAAAAAAAACATTTTAAAAATATGAATATTTGGATAATTGTTCAGCTCTCAATAAAATAAGTTTCACATTTGATTTGCACAAATCAAACATTGCCTAATCAATATCTATTTATAATATTGAATCAATCTGAAGATAAAATTTCCATTTTTCATATTAAAAAGAAAAACTAATCGATAAAAAATGACAAAAATTACATTGAGAAGAAGAGAAAATACCCAAAATGCATTTCACAGAGAAATGATTTCTTTAAAAGAATATTTGAGATTGGACGTTCGGATGTCTCTTTTCGAATAAGATTTAAAATTGCATTTTTAATTAAACACTTTTTAGAAGAAATACAAATGAGAAATCTGAATGTCATTTTTATAAAGAAATCTTTTTGAATCTTTACGTTGTTCAATAAATATACTGACACAAGTTTTCAAATTTTAATAATTCCTTTTATCAAAAATGACATTCTTTAAAACAAAATTTCAACTTTCGAAATGTTTTGCATTTTATTTTTGAAAATGAGTTACTTTTTTTTTCTTTGGCATTTATGTTTGAGTTTAAAAATTTCATGCAGGAATGAACCATTGATTATTAAAAAATAATTATATTTCAGAGTCGAAGACACATCGTTTGCTTTATCATTAAAATTAACAAACAATCTTTCTTAATAAGAGAAACTATTCAAAAGATTAAAATATCAAAGGATCACTGTTGCGACCTTTTGCCAAATAAGGTAGAAAATAAGTAATAAATACATTAAAACTTTTATTAAAATTTTGAAAATTATTTAAAATATTTAAACATTTTATATAATTAAAGTATTTTGGTAGATAATTTGAAGTTCTAAAATATGATTTAGGTAAATTTCATCTCAAATTTTGTCTTAAAATGTAAAAATTCTTGAGAAACAGACACGTTGTTAAATTATAAAACATTCTGTCATAAAACAATTTGATGACAGGTATTAATTTATTAATTTTCTCATAATATGAAAATTTATTATCAATAGTTTTAACGAAAATTTATTTATTAATGCTATTTACATAATTCAAATAATAAATCTTATATCGATATTTTTTTAGCGGAAGATAATTGTAGGCTTGCAGGCTGCACAATTTTTATAAATGAGAATTTTAAGAAATAAATGCAGCAAGATTTCCCTTTTACTGAACATGTTATATTCTAATTTTTATCTTAATTTAGACATTTTTAACTTCATGCTAAAATGTTCTCTAATTTCCTGACCCTATTTACACTGTTTTATTTAGTTAATTCTACATGTGCTCTACATAAATCCTTACCTCTGCATTTTCTCACACTCCGAGTGAAGGGATAAAATACTTAGCATATTTTTTAAAGATATCTAGATTTCCCTAAAATAAATGGACACGCATCAAAGAAATTCCTATCAAATGCTCATTGTAAAAACTATTGAAGAGAAATATTTCTGTCTCTTTTACTCTTCTGATCGTGTGTCGTGATGTAGACTGACATATTGCTAACCGCTTTTTATCTGTACAAACTATACCTCCAGAAAGGGAATAAATCTAAGTTAACAATGTCTTTTTCTCGGCCACGCAATTGCTAAGATATGTTTTACATATATATAGCAGGTTTTTATTTCTTTTCGGGCTTGAAATACGTTTGTGATTCGAAATTTCAAAATATTCAGAGAATTACATTAAATTAATATTTATTATTAATAAATAGGAATAAAATTGGATTTTTAATTTGTCAAATTTTTTCATGCTACTTTCGAAAAGCTGAGGTAAACAAAAATTGTGAATGACAATAAGTAATTTCTTCCCATGAAAGATGGCATATGATGATTTGAATTATCTTTAATTATAATAAACTTTCATAAACCGAAGTTTTTAATTATAAATACTATAGCAAAAATTTGTATAGATAAAAACAGATTGAAGCGATAAATAAAACATACTGCAATTATAGCAAATGAAAATAAAAAAGATTTCATACATGCAAAGAGGATGCATATTGTAATAGGGCATTTAAGTATTGTTGAATTTTGGAAATTGAAGGAGCTAATGGAAAATGTCACAAAATTGGATTAGAAGATATATTAAATATGAAAAAGGATCTTGATTTCTATTAAATGGGATTTGGATAATTTTATTTCTAATATATCTAGGAATCATCATTGGCTTTCGAAGGATTTCGGAGAAGGGGGGGGGGTCAAAAAATTATTATTTATTAAAATTAAAGAGTCGGATTAATTCTAATAAGAATAGAAACAAGGATAGAAGTTACTTATTAACAAATTAAAAAATAAAATAATAAAATTTTAAAAGGAAGTTAAATTACAGTAATTTCATTATTACTGAATCAGATAAGGCAACAAATACTGTCTGTTTAACTAACAAATACTACTATAAAGAATTATTTATGAACGGATATAATTTCAATTCAACGCAAATTTTAAACTTTACGGTGAAAGACATTAGACAACAATCTTAGATTTCCCGATAAAATCTTGATAATTTCCGGCAATCAAATTTCTCTAAAGAATCCCTGATGTTTAGATTTGCGACTTGTAGCACTCGTAATTATAATTATGGCACAATGAAACATATTTTTAAAATTTTGTATAAATTAAAGATGAAAGTAATTTTATAATTAATAGCAAGAAAACAGTGTTCAAATATCTAAAAGATAACAATATCAATAAGCATTATTTGAACACTTATAGATAAAATAACCACTCTAAAAATTAATAGAAGTTTGACTTATTATATGCGACGAATATTTGCTTAGAGATATTATTTTCGACTTCAGTTATATAAATTTAATATTTTTGAAAATCTTGTTTTTAATGAGATAAATCTCCGTAAAAAATTGAAAGTAATTTCAATGGGAATTCTTTTTTATATATAATAAATAATATTTTCCTGCGTTTCTTGAATAAAAAAAAGATAATTAACCATAAGTTTATAAACAGAGATATCTACGACTTACTTTAAAAAAAATAGGTAATTATAACTTTAAAATTCAGATTAATCAAAATAATTTAAATTAAATGAGACTAATGGATCAGATTTGATATAAAAAAAAGGAAATATAAAATTTTAGAAGTTATTTAATAAAAAAGAGAATAATTTAATCCCAAAGTTATTATACTAGGTTTTTATTTTATTTAAATAAATTTCAATTCAAAAATCGACAAAATCTTATTTTCTCATAATTGAACATGATTAAAAAATTATAATTGCAAAATGTCTTATATTGAGCAACAGATAATCGTCTTAAAAGTTTATATTTTAACTAAGTTCTTTAAAATGTTTTGTAATATAAAATAATTAATAAGGTAGGATTTATCTATATTTTAACATAGTTTCACAACTGAAAATATACTTTTTGCGCTTTGACATACTTTAGTGACATACCTTCAGCCTTATACTCGGCTACTTTCAAACTGCTAATTTTACCTTTGTTGAGGGGTAAGTTACGTCTGCGCTTTTTTGTTTTTGTATAAAATATTTTATAATATTTAATCTGAATTTGTGAGCCTAGTACGCAATTCGATTGTTCGAATTTCTAAACTTAGTGTCTTACTAAATTTCTAATTTTGTATTTTTATTTTTGTTTATCCAGATTTCTTAAATGGTTCCTACTCTACATTTTCTGTATTTAATTCTGACATTTCCAGACATTTAAATATTGGATTGTTTTATTGAATTTTTTAAATATTTATTTTATTATTTGTAATTTGTTTATCTAAATTTTTTAATTGTTGGTATTTTACTACTTTTATGCAATTAAAATTAACTCTTATCTCATACACTTCAATTTCATTGTATTTATGGATCACTGGTACTTAATTTTGGGGTGGCTGTTAGGACCCTTATAGAATAAAATCTATGTTTTGATTCCCCGATTGAAAATAGCCCCTAAAGAAGTATTTAGAAAGGTCATTTTCCCTTTTGTTCCCATAGTCATCCATGTTTATTCCAATTTTATTCCTGTTTCATAATGAGTAATAATTTTAGATCACTATTGTTTCAAATGTAGCAGAATTGGCACATTTTAAATGCAATAATTTTCTTCAAAAATTTTATAAGCAATTTAAACTATTTCCTTAATACGTTTCACAAAATTTAATTTTAACTCTATTGTTTTTTATATTATGAAAATTATTAATTTTTGAAAAATTAAAATAATTTTTGTCTTTTTCTTTGTTGTGTTGCGCAATTAAAACCTTGGCACTGCAAGAAACTTTTTTGATTTTGAAGGAATAAAGACTCTTAAAGCATTATGAAGCATTAAGCATTTTCTGTAAAAGCATTCATGTTTATAGACAACTCACCTCACTTATGAATATAATTTAATAAAGAAGTTATTTTTTAATCTAATCAAATAAAGTAAATTGATTTTGCGATTGAATTAACCTTCTGCTAAGGTAATGTTTTAAAATCACTATTTAAATGCGTTGTTTGCAAATGTGTTCAAATATTTTTAAAACAAAGCAATTGATACTATATGTTACATGATAACAGTATGATACAATAAAAATATGTAATATTAAAAATATACTCTTTAAACTGCTAAAAACGCTGGATGCAATAGAAATTGCTGATCCACGGAAATCGCGGGATAACCAGCTGGAGGGTTAATACTAAATGATAAAAATATCAGCTTTTCTGTATTTAAAGGTCTTCTCAAAATATATAACCATGTATTTGTATTCTATAAGAAATATAGGGAAATAATTCAAAGCTATTTTATGATTATATTTTTTTCTTTAGTTACTGATTATATATTTCAAATAAATAATGTAATAATTATATAAAACTTATATTAGAATAAATATAGACAAACAGTTCTCAGACAGTAAGAGCTTATTAATAAGTTCATCATTATGTGTTTGATAAATTTTGTGAGATGCCACTTGGAATTAACAAGGTATTATTTGAATGCGTAAGCAATTTCTGAACATTCACTCCATTTCGCTTTGAGGTCGATAAATCTTCACTTACTGAAGTGCCTAAAGACTAATATAAATGACTGCTAACACAAAATCATAGCACCTGACTGGATATGGAGTGATATATAGCCTCATCTATCTTGGAATCGTTGATAAATATGTATTACTCTTCACATTCTCTAACATCTCTATTGATCCTTATAAGTTACCAGAAGAAGACAGAGCATCATTTAAGTAATAATCAGAGGAGAATCAATAGAATTCGTATTTTAAGCTTTCTGAGGGTTTCAAAATGTGATAGTGTAATATTATAAAGAAATAATCATTTTTATTTTCCTTAAACAATTAAACATTGATTGCATTGCTTATTTCAGCGTAATTATAAATTGAGTATTTTACATATTTTACAACTGTTAAGTAGAGTGAAATGGAAATAGTTTTTCAACGTTTATTTTAAATTTTTCTATGTATTGTAAGCCAACGTACAATGCATCAAATATAATCAACGTATAATATATACTAATAATAAATAAAAAAGTAATCGATGTGATAAAAAATTATTTCAATAAGAATTGCAAACATATATATTTAACACATTTTTAAAAGGAAATATAGCGCAGATGCTAACATTTATTTTATAGCATAAAAATCTGCAGTGTTCGATTCATTATATGTGTATTAGTAGTTACAATAAGATTTATGGCGACTAAAAAGCTATAAAATCAAGAACAAATTATTCTTGTGCACTAAATATATATTCAATGGAATGTATATTTAGTGCACAAGAATTATTAAGTGGAATTATGATTAAAACAAAGATATTTTGAGAAAAGAATATAAAAAAAAACATAAAATATTCAATAACATTAATACACTGGATAACTAAAATTTCTGATTTAAAAAAAATTACAATATATCATTTTAGAAAAAATATTTAAAGAAATATATTTAACGACAATTATATATAACTTATTATACGTATTTTTTAGAATGAAAAAACATAAAATAAATATATATTGAGGAATCTAAGAATTACATCTATAATAGAAACACATAATTAGATCTTGGAGACCAAAAAAAAAAAAACAACCGAACAAGCATTAATGTAGCAATATCTGTTTCGGAATTTGTACACGATAGCTCAAAGCGCATTTAGAGAAAGACGTGAAATCAGGTTCATGATTTGTAAAAAAAAAATTATAAATGTCTATGGAAAATTAAAGAATCCTATTTCTACGTATTTGCAGCATGATCGCTCAAAAAGGCAAATAGCTAAAAATGAAATTTGTGTACAAGTTTAACAACTGAATTGCATATTATATAATTACAGATCTTATTACCATAATTACCGATGCATACTGAACTTTGAACCAAAATAGCCTGTCATTTTCTGTCTGCTCGAATATATGTGAACCCGAAGGTTCAAAAACGCAGCGATATAGATAAATAAAATTTTGTTAATAATCTTATGAACAAAATTGTAGATCTGTGTAATTTTTTATATCCTATCGGTAGGAAAGAAGAATCCAAAAATGCGCTCAGTTTCTTTTATTGTATTGCAAGTTATTAAATTGTTATTGTGTCACTATTGCAAAGCAAACACTCTGAAGGATTTTTCTGATATTTGAAGTATCGTCAGCCGCCATCCTCCCCCACTCTATGCATTCAGAGGCTACAGAAGATAGCAGAACCGAAAATATAGTGCTAACATTATTTAAATAAACGCGAAATGCAGATAAAACTTTTGCTTGTATATTTGTTCGTATTGAGCAAACGTCTCTGTACATGAAAGGCTGTACATAATATCCTAGGGATATATAGTGCATTTTGTTATTCTCTTTTTAAAGAGCTGAATTATTCTATTGGAAAATTCGATTTTCATTAGTAAAAATAGTATTGGACTCCATGTCAGTGGAAAGTTTTCATGCTTACATGATATACTTGACAGACAACATAATTTTCCCATAGGTAAAAACAGAAGTACACATCTACATATATTTTCAGAAAAATCAATACAGAAATGTTATTGACAAGACTATAGTTTCTTGTAAACATTAAATATGATTTCAAAATTTAATTTTATACTTTCAATCTTATATGATATGCTGCAGATTAAATTGCTGTTTTATTATCCCTTCTACTGTTTTTTCTTTATTTCATTTTCTATAACATCAATCAATTTATATAACTTGCTACTTAAAATTATCAAAATTAGGAAATCAGAGTTTCTTGTTGTTAAATGAAAAATTCACATGAGGATTTGAATTGTTTGAAATCACCAATATTATGGGTAATCATAATTGAAATTTTTAAGATAAAAATTGAACCCTTAACTGGGGAGGTGAAATTTTAGGACTTAACTGGGGAGGTGCGGTCTACGAGACCGCATTTCATCTAGACTCAAATTAAATTTTCTAATAAATGTATTAGTAAGAAAAACTGCCAATATATTTTGTAGATATTTTTCTTTATATATAGATATGTTTTAGAAATTTTTCAAAATATATTGTCATTGAAAAAACTAAATGCGTTGGAACATACATTTTCTTCTGAAATTACATGTTACAATAAATAATATTCTTGAAAAAGCATATTACTGTTTACTTTTTAAATCATATTTATTTTTACAGTATATGAAGGTATACAAAAGACAATATAATGTAAAATTCAACAATTATAGGAAAAAAAAATGACAATGGATAAAATTGGCCCTTTTTTCATCTGCTTGTGTGACTTTCATAGCACGGTTTTCTAGGGTATTATAAACATACAGGTTAAGAATTAGTATAAAAATCAACCTATAAATTCTGTATATATATCTCTTGGTATATTAATATATTTTATAAATTTTTCAAAATACATTATCACTAAAAAAATTAATTATGTTTGAACATACATATCAGAATCAGTTGAATGCGAACTTTCATCGACAAACTCTTCTGTACAATTATCCTTTTCCCTAAAATCACTTTCTGCTTCATTTAAAAGTATCTGGAGCATTGCTTCATAATAGATTCAGTAAACTGGATGATATTTCGGGCCCCCAAGTTTTAGCGCTATCTTCTAAGCCTTGTTTATCACTGGGGCACTAACAGGGAGATGCGGTCTTAGAGACCGCGCTCTAAGAAATAACTGAATTATTTTAAGAAGCATCTCCTGAAATCGGTTGAAAAAGTGTACGCGTATTGAAGGTCAAAAAACAGGAAGCTACAGGGTAAGTCTATTCAATTGAGCTAAAAATAGAATAGGGGTGACAGAAAATCCATCGCTAGCGGTCTCACAGACCGCACGTCCCCAGTTAAGAGTTAACTCATTCAATTGCTTGAAAACTAGCAAATGTATCAAGACTGATTAAAACTAAAATCATTCTAAAACAAAACTGAGCATTCTTATTTTATTTTCTTATGAATATTCCTAAAAAATAATTTTATAAGCGTTCCTGCCTTTTAATCGTTAAAAATTTTTCGAACTTTATTTTAACACTTTTAGCTTGATAAACATTTCATGTATTACCAAATATTTAAATTATAATGTTTGGAAAGTGCTCTTATTAGTAAGATTTATTATAGGGAGCATCTGAGTAATTTTAGGCAGTTTATTTTAAATATTTTCCTAAACTATGATCATTATCCTTGTATAATAATAATCGTGATATGCTTCAGCGTAGTAACAGCTGGTGGGACAATTGGATCTGATTACCTATAATAATCCTTATTTCTTTATCCACTCTAAATTACACATATGATAAAGAACCATCAATATACACTGGTGTGCAAAACTTAAGCAACAGGTATGTTTTTTGCCATAACTTCATGAGAAATCATCTGAGAGACATGAAATTCAGAAATGAGATACAGCATTTTGTTCCGAAAGAATGACGAAAGCATAGTTGCGCAGAAATGAATACAATGCGTACAGTATGGAATAAAAAAAAAAAAGGCTTTATTGAACTCATAGTATCGTTACACATGATTGTCTGTCCAAGAGCAAGAACAGTAAGCAGATGATTCTTAGTATGGGATATGCCCTCCCTTTACTGCAATGGTTGCTTCGCACCGTCTCCCCATACTCAGCACCAGATTGTCCAACAGTTCTTGAGGTAAGAGTGCCCATTCCTCAATCAGCATCTGTTTAAGTCGTCGGGTGTTCCCAGGAGGATGTAATCGTGCCGCAAGGCGTCTCCCCAAAGCATCCCACACATGTTCTATCGGATTTAAATCAGGGGAGCACGCCGGCCAATCCATTCGAGTGTTATCTTCACATTCCAGGAGCTCCCCAACAGCATGAATCCTGTGTGGCGGTGCATTGTCATCCATAAAAACGAAGTCTGATCCAATGGCACCTCGGAACAGACGCATATGGGGAAGGATCACCTCCTGACAATAGCTATCTCCAGTTACAGAACCACTGTCGAAAACGTGGAGCTCAATCCGCCCGTTCATCATAATGCCTCCACAGACGACAACTCCAGGACCACCGAAATGGTCTCTTTCTGTGATGTTACTGGGATGAAACCGTGTCCCGACCTCTCTCCAAATCAACTGGCGTTGGGAATAGCTTGTATTGAAGTATTTCGGGGACGAGTTTGTGAGATCTTCCCCAATATATTATTTCAGAAAATACTGTTTCCCACTTTAAACAATTAAAAAATTATCCAGTGATTATCTGTTTCCTTAAACTTTTTTTTATAATTAAATGAAAAAGAATAGCTTTACTATTACTTTTTTTTCCAAAATTCAGATTATATACTTGATTGAGTACTATTTGCCTTCACATTAGTTTCATGCATTTGAATCTAACAGCAGTACTTTTTGTTTATTACATTTCTGAATATTTTGAACAAGATTTATGATTGAAAGATAATAATGTATTTGGCGAAATCTCATTATCTTATTAAGTACAAATGCGTGATATATGTAAATTGACGTCAGATATTACCATTATACAGGGTAGACAGGAAAAAAAAGTGAGTTGGTGGAGCTCGTATGAAGAAATAATATTCTTACAAATGTTTTGTTACCAAATTATTACAGGCCATAAAATTTTAATATCAAACAAAATACTTCCAAAATTTTGCCACCAGCAGCTCCACACGCATTGGGCTAGTGAAATTCGAAAAAATTACTGAAAATGCTATTACCACAATTTATTTTATTTTATTTTTATTGAGACTTGTTCAAAAATTCACCATTCAAATATTTCACAAAGTACAATCTTTGGACTTTGGATGTTAACATAAAGCAACTCGGAACTTATTGGTCGCACTTGCAGAAATTTATATTCCAACAAGATTGCTGATTTGTGAATTGTTTCTTTGTGAATCTAGTTTTCCAGATGATATCAAATCGAAAAAATAATAGGAAGTTAGATATCAAAAAATACAAGTGAAGTGAAATTTAAATTGGAAGATTTTAATTATCTTTAATCCTAGAAATGGAGTGTGTAAAAAGCAAAAACTATTACATAGATACAATAAAATATAAATTTTACCCATTCTAGAGATAATGGGTCGAAAAAAGTAAGTGCTTGTACTATAAACTTAAATTTATCAACAGGAGGATATTTTACAATGTTTCTGATAATTTAGTCTCTGTTAAATGAAAATGGTGATAAAGATTTAACTATTTCAAAAAATTTTAACGAATTTATTTAAGTTAAAATTTCTTGAAAACAAAGGGTTGTCATATAGTGAATACGTTTTAATGACAAAAACAAATAACAGCTATTTGTTTCAAAAAGAAAAATCTGCAACTGATTTTTCTGGAACTCATGCTTTAAAACGTTGGTGTACTAAAGATGCATTTATGAATTTTGTTGAACAAAGCTTGTGTTCATCATATCCTTAATTCAGAAAATATTACTATTCAATAATTATAAGATATAAAATGCTATCAAATTCCTAAATTTTCATAAATTGCAAATAGGTTTTTCCATCGTTTATGCAAAATAACTTTTTCCTCGTTTGAAGAATGTGTATTTTTAAATAAAAATTCAATTTGATCTTTTGTTTTTCGAAATAATATTTTGCAACGTGCATAAAATATCTTTTCGAAGACATTCCCCCTTTCTTACAGTCACCCTTTTAAATGCCTGAGGTTATATAATTTTTTCAATGCAAAATATTTCCGAATGATATTTTTAACTTACTTCTATTTAGCTGTAAAATTAGAACTAAGATTTAATAAGCGCTTTGAAAAATCATTCCAATCATATGCGTATAATTATCACAACACAACTTCTTTCAAATATTCTAATGCAACAATTCTTTCAATTTTATATCTTTCTAAACGAATAATTATTTACCTCTAATTGATATAAATTCCTTATATTTAAGTTTCATTTCTTAAATTATTCCTATTTTAACTAATGAGATTAAATACTTTAATATTCGTGCAGAAGGAATGGAACTTTTACGATCATGTCTGAAATGCAGCCGCAACTACAGAAACGTTTCGAGATTCTTTTAATGGGCTTGTCTATTAAGCAGAATAGTTTATAATCCTAGTCAGTTTTATGCTAAATGCAGAATTGTGAAAGCTGTTTTATTGATGTTGCCAATTAATATATAAGTCACGGCCAACAACGCTGATGAAAGGGCTGCAACGAATATTAATGTGTATAATGATACTCTGTAGGCAATTATGACATAAAATTTATTTTTTAGCAAAATAAAGTACTGAAAACACCTTTACGTCAATGCTACTATGTTTCTAAATGTATTCAGATAATTAAATAAACATAATGAGTTCTTAATTTTTTTTTCAAATTCAAAATTTTGAAAGTAAATTACAAAATTATTTAACATCTAAGTAAGTAGAAATATTCGTAATTTTTAAGGAGTTTTAACATAATATTCGTAGACTGTAAGTTGCTTGTTGCATCTTCAATGTGCAAAACTCTTTCTAAGTGTTCTGCATGGATAGGTAATCTATTTTCGCATTTAAAATTCCTACATTTGGCACCTAGCTATGTTTTAGGTTGTGGTTTCCAAATTTCTAATTTAACTAGATTTTTTTTTATTCTGACGCCTTTACTCTGTTACTAATGGCGAGCATCAAATGCCCATTCAATGAAATGACAGAACTTGCCGAGATCCCCAGATGTCGCTGCAAAGCTCATCGTATTTCCATTAATTGAACTAAAAGTTTTCAAAGAATGCCCAAAACCAAACCAGCAGCATATTTGATTAACAACCATCTCTTAAGCGGAGTTCTCTTTTACATATCAACTTTTTTAAAGCTCAAGCTGACATAGTGGGAGTGGAAAAAATTTTCTTATCTCTGAAGATAATCCAGTCTCTCAGATATTCTATTATTCTGGGGTACATGACCTCAAATTATCAAACGAATGAGCGGTTTTATGCAGTTAGAAAGTACTCTTTCTTCAACTTGGTATCTCATGCATTT